>VVHJ01052255.1:0-20491 GCA_015107715.1 Tylochromis polylepis
ATTGAAGAGGAGTGGACCAACATTCCACAGGCCACAACTGACAATCTGATAAACTCTATGCGAAGAAGATGTGTTGCACTGCATGAGGCAAATGGTGGTCACACCAGATACTGACCGGTTCTGAGTCCCCAGACCCCCAATAAAGCAAAAAACTGCACATTCCAGGGTGGCCTTTTATTGTGGGCAGTATAAGGTACACCTGTGCACTACTCATGATGTCAGATCAGCATCTTGATGTGGCACACCTGTGAGGTGGGATGGATTATCTTAGCAAAGCAGAAGTGCTCACTATCACACATTTAGACTGATTTGTGAACAATGTTTGAGAGAAATGGTAATATTGTGTATCTGGAATGAATTTGAGATCTTTAAGTCCATCTCATGAAAAATGGGAGCAGAAACAAAGGTGTTGCGTTTATATTTTTGTTGAGTATACATGGAATGATTTAACAGAGGCAGTGCTGTTGTATTAATTATCCAATAAAAACAAGAACCCTAACTTTGCCTTCACACCAACAGATACGGCAGTGCCAAATATTATTTTTCTTCTGTGAGACCAAAATTTATCTTTCAACAGGAATTACATCATATATCAAACATTACAGAGACATCAGAGTCAGTGTTAAATTACCAAAGGGCTTTCTGAGATGAGACTGTTCTCCCTGGGATAACAACGGATATTGACATCTTAGGAGGCGGGCTGTTGGCTGCTAAGATGACCAGCTGGTCTCACCCAGCAAGTGAGTCCCTACATCTCATGTCAATGAGACATTGACCACATATTTTCACAACTAAATGGTTTCCCTATCTTGTCTTTTAAAAAAAAAATAATAAAATAAGCATGTAAAAAGTATTGCAACCACTACACACACAGTTCCATTTTTATCAAATCTTGCACTTTGACTACATCAGATTTTTAACATATGCAGGCTGTTTGCTCAGAGGATGCAAAATGGCCACATCTTTCATTTGAGGATTGTAGTTTATATTTACTTTCCTCATTTCAGTTTATTTATAACAAAATTCTTTTTACAGAATATATTTTTCACACCTTGAAATGAATAGAAAACTTTTCTGTTGCTACATTTGCATATGCAAAATGTACTTTTCAGTCCCTGGGGTAGTTTGATTGATTACCGTTTTAGTTTAGGGTTACAGGCATCGCCCCACAAGCAGTCCACATACAGTGTGTCATGTATTCAGTGTAGCTAAAGTTAGACACATCCATCATTTTCTCCACCATTTCAAGTTTTTAGCCGGCATCATTTGTTCCAGCAATAAGGAAATTACCCAGACTTTTAACTTCCTCCCTACACCTCAAGAAAGAATGTGTTTCACTGTGTGTATCTCAGATTTTTAATTTATAATGTTCAGTAAATATCTGTCAAAAAAAATAGAAAAGCACAAGGGTGACTGAGCCCAGTGGCACTGGAAAACTGTAGCATCGTAGTAAGCTGAGAAAATACTCTATCAATTTGAAGTTCATTCTGTATATCCCCGTCATCAAACCCATCACTGCCATGATCGACGCGTCCACTCATATTCACAACCTGGAATACTTTCTGTCTTCAAAACCCTAAAAGTGAGAAGTTGTTCTTGTTTGCTCTTATCTATTGATTTGTTTTCTACTACACAAAAAATAAAAAATAAAACCCAATATTACCAAAGTGGTGATTAGGCCAATAAAGCCCTATATGTGATCATTTTAATACCAGTTATTGGCCTTCAGATATAGCTTTTGGCTGCAGGAGCCAATGTTTGTCATCAGCCAAAAGTGACTCTCAAACAGCTTCATGTTAAAAGCATTTACCTGCCAAAATACAAGGGTTTTATTATAAAGTAATCACAAGAAATGCAAGCTGTTTGTCAGCGAGCTTGGCACTTAGAGCCGTCATGAATCAAAAATGCATCTACACAATAAGGTGAGAGTCGTTTTTGACAGATCAGTTCATGAGCAATGAAACAAGGAGCGGTCACAGCAAGCTGTTAAATAAAGAGCGGCAGGTGACAGGCCTTTAGAAAATAACCAACTTTTCCTTTTACTGTGTCCTGCTGCTTGGAGACTCATACCCTGTGCAGCATAAGATCAGATCACAGCTGCTCAAAGGATGATGGAAAAGGCCAATTATTTTCTAGTTTCTTTATTAAAACAACATTAGTTTGTCCTTCCCTGGATCTCTGAGACCTGAAGTGCAAGTGAAGCCATACTCTAATTAATTCTTGTCAAATTTCCTGCTTTTGGCTTTTAGCCTTTTGATTTTTTTCTCTGCTGGTTGCTTTTTTAGTGTAGGTATCTTTAGGCTCCCACCAATTAGAAGGTGTTTCATGTCTCTACACGATGTCAGAGCTCATCTCTGTGGTATCCAGAGTATTTCCCTGATTTGGCCAATATCTAGTAGAGGGGATTAGAAAATCTTCTCCAGGGGGCAAAACTGACAGGAATGACAATTGAGTTGAAGGAGTCGCTGATTGATGTTAAATCCGATATTGCTCTAAAGTACAGGTTTGTGAAGATGCCAGCAGCTGAATTTGGATATCACTGCAAGGTCAGTCTTGAGGACTCAGTCGTGAGATATTGAAAAGAGAAAAAAAAAAAGATGACTTTTTGAAATGGCTGTAATTTCGTGAATGCCAGACTCTGGTATTATGTAGATCCAAACTTTGTCATAGCTTAGTCATTTTTTTAACAAAATATTTAATAAAGAATGGCTCTAACTTCAAACGCTGACCAGTTTCATAATATAACGTAACGTTACAGAATGACAGAGATGGAAGAAAATGACTCTATTTTCAAAGCTATTTGCCAAACACCGGCTGCTGTTTACGTGGCTGAACTAATTAAATCAGTTCACAACTCTGGCATCAGCGGGTCAAATTTAATGTTATAATAATCACAGCAGCAACTGATATCAGTGTCATTGTGTCGGTATTTGTGCTCACTGTGTCTTTTTATCAAAGTGACAGAAAATCCCTTTTGGATAAATTAAATTATCCAACTTATGTGATTCATGTTGGAATATAAATCGTGCATAGGTTTGAGGTTTTTTTAATGTGATGTCTGTGGTGGACGTGGTGGTGTCTTCAAAACAGTGGGGGGGTGTTCCCATCTTTGAACGCTGTACAGTAGGCTGCATGACCAGTGCCTTTAATTTGCTTTTACTGTAGTGGTGCTCACACCCTGTGTCTTGTGTGGTTAAGACAGCACAACAACCGTGGTTAAGGCCAGTAATGAACAAAAAGACCCTGTCTCATGCTTCATGTCACTGTTGACTATTTTTAATAAACTCCAAAACCTCCAGTCCTTCCAAAAATCTAATTATCAAGTGCAGTGAGCAACTAAACTCAAGCATAAAAGGCTTAATCATGCTGTTGTTTCCGTGAGTGGAGTTTGTATTACAAGAGTGGATAATGGGCAGAAAGCAAATGGAATGCATTACCAGGAAGCATGCATTCAATCACATTTCCAATATGCTTGTAGAATTTGAAGCTTTAATACAAAAATACAACACTAATGGTAGTATTACTTTATTGGGTTGGGACTTTATTTTGAATAAAGTCAAATAGAAAACTTACAGGTACATAAACCACAATATAAGCTGCAAGCGAGGAAATATTAGCACACTGTGAAAAGTGTTTCAGAATCATGATTAAGAAACACTGAGATGATCAAAGTTATAATGCACATTTTTGCTTCTTTTATGCAAAAGGTAAGCACAGCATCCATCAGCCTACAGTATTTTCTGTGTTTAAAATTTCTCTGCTCTGTTTCATCCTAATTGTGCTGGCGCTAACAGACTTGTGTCATTCTCTTTCTTTCAACTAAATTACCATATACAGCATTAAATAATTTCCATTATTTGCATGTGAATGTATTAGGGACTTAAAAAAACAAAAAGTAGATGCCATGTGATTATAAAATGGGCACTGTACTGTACACCCACATACTGTATTTCTACTGTTTGCAACATGCTGTGCTCATTGTCAGGATCTCTTCAGCGAGATTAATGTCATGCACTGCCAATGGGCTCATTTTAGCCTGTACAGACTAGGTTGATGACGCATTAGTGAGTGACCAGTATTTTCTAAATTGAATTTTCTGTGCTGGCGCCTGTCCAGAACCCGCTGCCTGTATTCAGCAGGCATCACCAAACAGCAGTCTGCATGTGTTTGGCAGCTGGAGAGCATTCCTACTTCATTTATCCAAATTCTCCAGACCTTGGGAGTTGACAGGCTTGGTAATCAGTGTCCACAAGCATAATCCCCATGGTCTCAAGGCACCATACAATCAAATCCCCTTTCTCTCTCTCTCTCGCTCTCTCTCTCTCTCTCTCTCTCTGTCTCTTTTTCCTCCTTTCTCTATTTTACATATAAAATCTGTTAAAATCACCTTGCAAGAGGAAATACATCCATAAATATGCATACCGCACGGTGTCTGAAAGAATGTGTTCATATCTGTGAAGGCCATCTGCACTGCTGTTTCTGGGTGAGAACTCCATAGCAGCTGTAATTACTTCCTTGGCGGATCCTCATTTTCAAGTAATATTTCCATAGGAACCAGCTTCTGCTTAATGTGTTTCTTAGGATTCTCCTTGGTTTCCTTTCATACCTTTAATTTTCTTGGGCTTCTGGAGAAACTTCAGTATGTGTATATTTATGGCTTTCTTTAATTGTCATTGTTTAAGGGGAGGAGTAATTTTCCTGGCAATAACTGTGTTCACTGTTTGCAAAAAAAAAAAGGTCAATTTCTTCAGTTGCAATTTTAAATGTATCTGAGATGTTAGTTTTTTTTCTTTTTTTTTACGTCTGAGGAAAAAACCAACAGACATTCAGAGTGCTTGGAAGACATTAGCTGTTCTCACGTGATGGCCCCTGTGAGGAGATTTGAGCTCTAAAAAAATATGTCTGGTGCAGGCTGCCGGAGGACAAAGACCCAGCAATAGAGACAAGGGAACCAGTGAGAGGAAGAAAGCTTCCTCTGCATCACAGAAAAGAAAGCTGGGGTGATCTGGCTCTGCGTTGCTATGCCCAGCTGTTCTAAGTTAAAGCTTTGCAATAAAAAAGAAGAGAAGGAAGCCAGATGATTCCTTTTATACCTGAGACAAACACTACTGTGAAGTTTTTCTCACTTCTGGCTCTTTTAAGCATTTGCAAACTACTGCAAAAAACGCTGACTAATAATAAGGAAATCCTAAAGACAAAGGTACAGACAAAAGTTATATTAACTGCAGTGATTGTATGACTGAAATATTCAATAGTTTGACATTATATAGAGAACAGCTACAACAGAGAAGACCTAGAGATGTTAAAGGCTGCGTGACTCAGCGCTCATACAGAACAACTACGTGCAGTTTCATTGAGAGTGCAGCTCAGGGATTTTCTGAAGAATACTTCAAAAAATGTCAGCTTCTTTCAATAGTGTAAAGTTAAGTGTTCCATTCACAGTTTAAAGCAAGCATGGAAAGCACACCATCATTTTTAACCAGCTAAGGTTAGCGGTGATGTTATGACCCAGTTCAAAAGGCGATAAAGTGGGGACTGACACAAAGACTTTATTTAAACCACTAGTTAAAATCCAGAGGCAATGTGCAAAGAGAAACACAGCTATCCATCCATCCATCGAACCATTTTATGTCACTACTCCAAGTCCAGGTCACAGGGGCAGCAGTCTAAGGAGTCCCGCTCCCTGGCCACCTCCTCCAGCTCCCCAGGGGAGACAACAATGTGTTCCCAAGCCAGCCAAGAGATATAATCTCTCCAGCATGTCCTCTGTCTGCCCCGGGAACCTCTTCTAGGTAGGACATGCCCTGTACACCTCACCTAGGAGGTGCCCAGGAGGCATCCTTGTCAGATGCTCAAACCACCTCAAATGGCTCCTTATGTGGAGGCCCATTTGAGGAAGAGTACTGGCTGACCGAACTTGTCATCCAATCACTGAGGGAGACCCAGACACCATTCAGAGGAAACAAATGTTTTGTTCCTCGTACCCATGAACTAAGTCACTAACCAGAGCTTGTAGCTATAGTGAGGGTGGGAACATAGATTCACTGGTAAATCGACAGTCTTGCCTTCACGCACAGCTCTCTCTTCACCACAACAGACCGGCAGGGCGTCCGCATTGCTGCAGATGTGGTCGTGTCTGCAAACACAGAATGCCTATTTTCAGGATTTTTTCTGATGCTGACTAATGTTTGTTTACTCAAATAATAATGTAAATCCTGTCATTTAAGACAAAGAAACTAAAAAAGACCATTTTTATTGTACAAGTCAAGCTTTTTCTATCACAAAAGTTGTATATTTTATTCTTAAAAATATATATACACTCAGCAGACACGGTTGAAATGCCGACGTCATCTCCCTGGTCACAAGTTGTCATAGTATAATGCCAAAAACTGATGAACGTGCATCAATATTGTCTCCAGGCTGAATAGAGTTTGAATCAGACTTTCGATTCATCCATCTTCTTCCATTTCACTGTCACAGTGGGGGTGGAGCCTATGTCAGCTGTCATAGGGTGAGAGGTTGGGTACACCCTGTACTGCACATAGAGCCAGACAACCATTCACACTCACAGTCAATTTAGAATCACCAGTAAAGCTGACATACATGTCTGTGGGCTGTGGGAGGAAGCCAGAGTACCACACAGACACAGGGGGAACATGCAGAGCCCCAGAAGGCCAGTGGATTCAAACCCAGGATTTTCCCACTGTCAGGCAAAATTTCTGTCACCCCCACCATGTGGACCACCAACACTGCTTTAGAAAAGGCACCAAAACTGCTTTTTATTTTTAAAAAAACAACAGCAAAAAACACTGTTATCCTGTGATCTACTATTAAAGGCAACCTATTATACTTTTCCTTATTTTCTCTCAAATAGAAATACAGTGAATTCCCATATTCCCGTGGCCAAAGTTTCAAATAATGAGGACAGCGTGTGTGCAAGGAATCACTATGAGTCCCAGGCTTCAGACTGCCCTAAAAGCTCTGTTTCAGACAGCCTTAATAATAATAATGACTCTCCAGAACCGTAGTGGCCAGATATTAGAAGATTATAGATTTGAGTTTAAAACTTTTAATTACAAACTTAACTTTTTGAAGCAAAATTAAATAAATGTAAAACATTTTTTTAAAAACAGAAATGTATGGAATCTTACTTTCTAATGGACTTTTAAAATAGTAACATGTAAAGTCTGCAAATTCACTAATTTCTTGGGCCTTAATTGACTCTTTGGGACCTGTAAGGCAGGTGTTAAAGAGCTGATAAATTCTCTTCAAACCTCAACACATGGGCTCCTCACGGCAGCTGACTGAAAATGAAGCTAATTGATGCCTACAAAGCAGGGAAGGACTATAAAAAGATATCAAAGGGCTTCCAGCTTGCACTTTTCACTGTATAAAATGTCATTAAGAAATGGCATTGAAGAGCAACTGTGGATGTCGAGGCAAGATCTAGAAGGGCAAGAAAACTGTCAGATAAAACTGCTCGTCTGAAAGGCAAAGCAAAACCTTCATATGGGAGCAGATGAACTCCTTTGTCAACTCCTTGGCACAGAAGTGATGATGCACAAAAAGCATCTACATGGAAGAGTCATCAAATGGAAACATAACGAGTGACCTCATCACAAAAGTCAGCGCGTGAAATATGAAAAGCAACATCTGGACATGCCAGAGAAATTTCAAAATTAGTTCTGTCGTCAGAAAGGTATGTTTGAAGTAAATAAGTAGCAGTTTTACTGAAAAGAACACCTTGCCAAGTGGTGTGGAAATATGCTGCTTAAAGGGTACGGTAGTAAGTCGCTCAGAAAAGACGGCTGATGGAAAAAAAAGAAGCATGGAAACTGGCTGGATTTTTGAGTATGCAGACCCATACTTCACTTGCAGATCACAGACTATCTCCTATCAACTTTGAATAATGTGTTCTACAGTAATGTTGAAGGGCTTTTTTATGAGTTTGGGGGTTTGTTTTTTTTTGTTTCAGTTTTAGCTTGAGCTCCCCAGATCTAACTGTAACTGTGAATGAGCAAAGACAGCAGCTGCTTTGCTATCGCACTATTTTAGAAATCACAGCCACAATAGTTTGAACACGATTCACATCTCTACTCGTAAGATTAGATTTAGGAAACATCAGTTTAGTCAAGGCTTTTAAATAATGACATTTCTAGTGAGTTGTGGAGGACATGCACATCTTTTTTCTTTCTTTTAGCGGGTCGTTGGTATATATACCATTAAAAATATTAAATATGATATGTATAGATTCTTTTTAATTTTGCAAAATTGTGTCTTTTACAGTACATACTCATCAAACTGACTTGAAAGCAGATACTGCAAAAATATATCCCACATTAATCAGAGCTCAAATATTCTTCTAGATCCAGGAACCCAATTCATGACAGCTTTAGAGGGAATTTTCAGTTTTGAGAGACGTATGCAGACTTGCTTTAAACAAGTGCATTTAATAACTAAAGCAAACGATTAAACTGTGCTATGGTGGTTTATGTATGTTTTATATGTGCATTTCAAATTTTATCAGAATAACCGAATATTGTCAAGTAACATTTACATTATTTTCATTTTTGACATTTTTAGCATTTAATAGAAACCACAATAGGGCAACATTGCATTTCTCAGCACATGACTATATTACTATCACATGCAAACTGCACGGACACAGTTGAGCTCGAAGAAAGCACATGTCTGAACACATATTATATAAACTACATGTTGCATGACTTGCAGTCTTTGTCAAACTGAATTTGAAGCCAGCAGTCTGCTGGTGCTTTAAAACCAGCAAGGACTTTATAAGGTCCAAAACCAAAAGGACATGGTGTTCGCTGGTGTGAGTGTCTAAGCTGCTGCCCACTTCGATCTATCACTAGGCAGCCTATGGCTCCCAGGAGACCCAGTGCACTGTGCAGCCCCCGAGCCACCTTTCCCTCCCCATCCCTCACCACCCACCAACATCACCACTCCGCCATGAGTGACAGACATCCAGTTCCGCCTGACTGGAGCCCCTATCTTCTAACCCTCAAGGACAACTGAGAGGACATATTGTCATCATCTCATCTTCCTCATTCCCACGGCTCCCTCCTCCATAGGTGCACATATGCTTATGCTCTCTCTTCCCACACACACACACACACACACACACAAACATAGAAAAAACTGCAACCCACTCACCTGTAACAACATCTACGTGACCTTTGCTTAATGTCCTCGGGTGACACACAAGAACCCATTCACACAAACAACCTGCAGGTCTGGCTGTGCCTGCCGCTTCTCATTCACTCCTTTCACTGTGAGTCTGTGTTTGAAACCATCTTGGTGGAGGCTGTTAAGAACCACTTCAGACAGAAACCTTGAACAGAGGAAATAAACAAGGTATTGTCTGTGAAGGCTTCCTCACAGATCGCCTCATGCTCCTGAGCTTGAATGTTTTTCTTGCTGTGGAGATCTGAATTCTTTATCGCTTACTGTACAACAGTGTAAGGCATCTTGTGAAGTGAGAAAAGACCAGCTGGTTTGGAGGGATGTCATGCATAGTGGAAGGCTGTTTTTCAGATAAATAACACGGTTTGGTTTGCAGTAATACTCCTTTTGCAATCAGTGTGTATTTCACTATAGTACCATTGGGTTGTTTGCAGTGTAACCTTAAAGGGTTCAAATGCACGTCTCAGTTTTGAATAATAACATCCAAAGATGTCATTGTATTGTTGTCTCTGCTCTGCGCTCTTATAAAGTAACTCTGCGAGTTGTTTTTGCACTTTAGTGTTCTCTTAGAAGTTGTAATGCTGGTGAGACAACAGGGATTTGAGACTGAACTTCAGATTAGAGGTTGTTGCTTACAGCCACAGAAGGAAACTTCACATGATGACAGGAAACTCTTTTATATTTGAAAATGTCAAATCCCAGAGTTCATGAAATGTGATTTCAGAGAGCTCTGCATGTTTCAAAGAAAAAAACTGCTTCATTAAGAAAGACAGATTTTTTTAAATAGTGGTCATAACATAACAGGGTAAGGAGAAATATACTTTCTGGGGATATATGTAAATACACAACCATATACACATACACACAGATGCTGATGTGCAAAAGTCTTGAGCCACCCTTCATTTCTTTTTATATTTTGTTTCCAGGGAGATAGACTTTCTTGCATTTTTTTCATGAGCAATAGTTCCCTAGTCTTTATAAAGTTTTTCTTTGGGTTTTTTTCCTTCACATTTTCTGTTCAGTCCTTCTACCTGACCATTTGCAGAGGTATGGGGTTTTTTTGTTTGTTTGGTTGGTTTTTTTTGTTAAGCCACTGTTAACACTGACCTATGAATCATTCAAGCATATAAATGGCACCTAACTCAAGGGATGAACCAGTGTTGTATCTGCATGTAACAGACAACCAATTTTAAATTTTATCTTTAGACACTTGCAAACAGCTTGTTGCAAAAACATATAATTTGTTCCCATTTCTTAGTAGAATCAATGAAAAATGCCAAAAATAACAGCTTTACAGGCAACAGACCTAGGCATAACAGTATTTTTGTACCGACAAGGTGATTTTCAAACAGCTATTAGCTCAAAACTCAGCATGGTGTCCAGTGTGTCCTTAAAATCTTTTGTGAAAACTGGAAAAGTGAAGGAAAACAGAAAAAGTGGAAGGCATAAAAGCAGATGAACAGTATGTGAAAGTCAGGTTCTTCAGCAAAAACCTGCCACAGGACCTGAGAGATGCATCTGGCTCTTTAGTTGATCCAGCCATGGTTTGCTGAAGCCTCATCAGATAAGGTCTCACGGGAGAGACAGTTATCCAGAAGCCATTCTTAAGAAAGGGAAACAAGTTGAAAAGGCTGAGGTATGCCAGCTTGGTAGAACTGGGCTGAAAATCTGTGGCTATAGGTTTTATGGAGTGATGAATCCAAACCCAAACAGACAGCATGCTAACACTAAGCTATCCAAGAACCCAGAGTGAGGTCAAAGCTGAGTGAATGTTGACCCTCAGCCCAACAGCCAGGCACACCCTGAACTTCAACAGCTAACAAAAGGATGAACATTTAGGCTGCAGCTTCCGTTTCTACCTGTTCATGTTTCTATAGTAGAATCATTGTGGCGATCACTTTGAAGTCTCTTTGTGCTGGTTTTCATCTTTGCTTTGAGTTCTACTAAGAGAGGCTTTGTGTAGTACTAAGAGAAAGATCATATGTATGTCCTCTTCAGGATAGGGATTTGTGCTGGTGTGTCGGGCTGTAGCCTCAGGTTTATAGGTTTAAATGGTAATTATGGGACAATGCGTTTCAGGTCACTTTACAGAGTAACATGTTCTGTGTAACCTGTGTAATAATTACTTTTTTGAGTAAGACCGCAACACTGATAACGACAGAGGGGAAATACTGCCAACATACACAAACATTTGACCACACAGCATGCAATTAATTTTTCTTTCTTTGATATGCTGCTTAGAGATGGTGGTGGCTCTCAAAGCGAAGCCAGTGAGAATTGATAAGAGACTCGATAAGGAATCAAATCAATAAGTGATATCCATAATGGAACTGGAATCGCTAAATTCTTATCAATTCCCATCCCTAAGTAGGTCAGGAGAGTGGAACAGTGAGCGTAAAACATGGTGGATGCTCTGTCATGGTGTGGGGCTGCTTTTCAGCCAGGCGTGTTGGGGATGTTGTCAAAATTGATGGAAAACGAACACAGAAAAATACCATCAGATTCTGATCCACCATGCAATACCATCTGAGTGGCAGTGACTTAATTTTTCAGCTTGATTCCAAACACATTGCCACTGGAGTAAAAGTATTCCTGGATAGAAAAACATACCACTAAATCCTTCACATATAAGATCTTGAATAATCAGGGCCTACCTTATTTTAAAGACATTCTCAAACTGGAGGCTTACTTGTGGTTCCAAGGATGTTTAAAAGTAGAATGAGAGGC
This sequence comes from Tylochromis polylepis, assembly GCA_015107715.1. Lineage (NCBI taxonomy): Eukaryota > Metazoa > Chordata > Actinopteri > Cichliformes > Cichlidae > Tylochromis > Tylochromis polylepis. Next base: position 11,932 of record VVHJ01052255.1, read on the forward strand.
AGAGCCTTCAGCTTTCAGGCCCCTCTCCTGTGGAACCAGCCCCCAGTTTGGATTCAGGAGACAGGCCATCTCTACTTTTAAGATTAGGCTTAAAACTTTCCTTTTTGATAAAGCTTACCATTAGGGTTCGATCAGATGACCCTGAATCCTCCGTTAGTTAACATTGCAATAGGCCTACGCTGCTGGGGGCTTCCCATGATGCACTGAATGTTTCTTTTTCACTCACCTCTTTTCACTCTCCATGTGTTTATACAGTTTTCATTAGTTGTTATTAACCTCTGGCCTTCTTCCACAGCTTTTGTCCTGTCTCCTTCCCCTCACCCCCATCTGGTCGCAACAGATGGCCACCCCTCCATGAGCCTAGTTTGAGGAAAATTGTCTTCCTGTTAAAAGGGAGTTTTTCCTTCCCACTGTCAGCAAGTGCTTGACTATTGGGGTTTTCTCTTACAATATAAAGCATGTTAAATTGACTATGTATAAATAAAATTGGATCTAATATCAGCCCAAATCCAAAGAAGAGCTTTCAAAAACAACTTTTGTCCACTGATATCTTGTTTTTTGTTGTTGTTGTTGTTGTTGTTTTTAGCCAAATTTAGCATATGTGAAAGAAAGGGTATACTGCTGTGTTATTATTTAGCTTGATTAGAAAAGTGTACAGAAACCGATATCTCATAGTCATACCTCATACCTCATAGAGTTCCTTATGAAAGCAGTCTGCCTTTCTCCTTTTGACAATACCCAGTTCCCAAACATTATCAGCAGGGGTTGGGATTATTGATTACATGATGAGTTTCTGTTGTTTATTTTGGTATGTGAATCGGTCTGTTAATTAGACTGAGTTCAATGTTTTGATGATTGTTTTTCCTCCTCACCTGTGTTTTCTGGGAATCAGCTGTTAATCAGTGGCAGTGAAGACAGCTTTGCATGATTGAGGTCTGAGCAGTTAGTAATTGGGGCACAGGAGCAGTAAAGGAGAACATGGAAGAGGTTTCTTTTAGTCACTGACATTCTGTGAATATATGGATGTATAGTGTTATATATATTATAGATAGCCATCTTTTGATCATGTCTTCCATTACCCGTGGAAGTGATGGGGTTCGTGCAGGTGAGGCTGGAAAGGCATTAGTAAAGGATTGAATAGCAGCGGAAAGAGGAGGTGGCAGCTTGCTCTGAGGCTGTGTTTTGTTTTGTTTTATTGTAGTTTCGTTTTGTTTGGTTGAATTCCCGGGGGCCTTTTGTTTCATTAAGATTTTTCTTAATAAATGCCACCTTTTTGTGCACATACTCCAGCCTCAAGACCTGTTTCTTAAATATCCATTGAAACTTTCTGGTGCCAAACAATAACCATTGCCTCTTGTATGCAGTCTTGGCAGAATACACAGACTTTTTTGGCCAGTCTATTAAAAAAGTTAGGGCATATTATTTGTCAGATAATTTCACTAATATGCACTGAAAGGGACCAACACCAGAAACAAGGTACAGTTTGGTGCCTCATATTTGTTGAGGCGATGGCTAGCAGCTATAGCCATCTGTGTTGACATCGTCCCTTCATTTAAACAAACCACATCCCTAAATTTAAGGCCCAATAATGATTTAACAGTTGGAATATATGCATTTTAAACCGCCATACAGTTGTCTAAATAGGGTTTCAGCTATAGAGCCAAAAATCTATCTATAAAAATCTATAAACATGTTTATTTTTTTATATAAATTGAGCTTTTTAACATTGGCGTCCATGATAATTAGCCTCCTACCATACTGTATTGTTGTGGAGCTAAACAGTCAACAATTCTGAGTAACCGATGAAGATGAAACAAAAAATATATAATTCAATACTGGATGCTAATGTTGTTCAGTGTCTGCTGGGTGTTCTTGCAACCAGCAATTTGCTTTATGAAATTAAATTAAATTAACAACGTCCTAACTTTAAAAATTGTGCTGCCCCAACAGGCTAAAATGTTAAATAGCGTTTAGTTTATGGTTAAACTTAAAGAACTAACAGTTAAACAAAATACCCAAGTCTCATTGTTGTTTTCCAAACCATGTCAGATGAAGTTAGTTCAGACAGCACTGAGATGAGAAAGCTTATGTGATGTGGATGAGAGCAAAGTGGAACGTAGCGTTAATTCAGGCAGAGCGCTGCAGTGGTGTTTGCATTAGCCGATTCGCATCAGTTGGATCATTCATGCATCAGAATCTCTGTCTCACTGACAGATGAGTAGGAAGCAGTAACAATGTATTTATAACATTGTATCATTTTCATGCAGGTGTACAGCACAAGCACTATGAGATGGCAAGTCTCACTGTTTCTCTCATATCTCGTGCACGTCCTCGATGTCCTTCTTATATTTTTGCTACATTTCATTTATTGTATATCTTTGTTGTTGTTCATTTTCTGTGATAGTTCCCTCAAAGAGTGGAGCCATTTCACCTAATTGTAACAATGTAACTGTTTGCTAAAAATGGTCAACTCTTTGACAAGTGTGTCTAGCTTATGTAAGACATCTTAGCCTCTTTTTTTTTCAGTCGAACTACATGCCTTGTGTACTTTTGAATAAAAATCTTTCCCACTGCAGCTTTAATGTCACACAAGTATAATTGTCGAAGTGTTTCAAGTGCATTAAATGTCTTTGAGACCAGAATAGTCACACAGTAGCCTTTCGCAGTCCCTGCATAGAGAGTGTAACATAAATTAGAGCTTTTCCTATGTGCTGGTATTTTCTCTGGCTGTTCAGTTTGACATGAAAAGCTAATTAACTTTCAGTCTTTTTATGTGAGAGTTGCTAAGTGATAGTTTCTATGAATTCATCTTAGTCCAAAATTGAAGCAGGAAATTATGAGGAACAAGTTTTCTTTAATGTACTTTTGGTTTTCTGGGGGGGGGGGGTTGGAAATTAAAATAATGAGAGTCATCTGAAGCACTAATTATAAAGATCATCGTTGGTACACTGAGGTGAAATATTGTGTTGTGCTCCAAAGTTTTCCCCTTATTGCACCATGTATCACACTACAAGTTTCCCAATGTACTGGAGCATCTATAAGTATCAATGAAGGCCATACAGGGGCTATTCATTTCTATTTTCAGAATGCCAATTATTGTGCACAGCAGCAGCTTTGGCTATTGAGCCAGCCGAAGTCAAACTGTTGTAATACATTATTATCTATTTCAACCTGGTGCGGTGGGGAGATTCTCACTGCTGGATTTTCATCAAAAGAGATAGCGTGCTGAAAATGTAATTCACTGTTTTAGTATAAATCAATAAGCCTCGAGAAGCTATTCCCCCATTCCACCTTTATGTTAATATAAAAGAAATGCTCAAATAGAACTTTAATTCACCACATGGACTTTCAGACTGTTTAATAGCCCCAATTTTATCCATAACTGCTCAATTGACACTTAAATCTCAAGCCCATCTTAATTTGGCTTCTCCTGACAATTAGAAGTTCTACTTCTCTTTAGCGCCAAGGCTACTGTGACCCGTATTAATGGTGATTTATAGGCTATGCCAGTCTAACAGTGATCATCTATTAAGAATTATATCCCATTTGATCATTATTACTCTGTTCTTCCTCCAAAAAAGAAAAGTCGTGCCTACATGTAATGCAGCATATTTGAATATCCTGGAAGCTGTGTATAAGTAAGCAGATGGAAAACATGTTTAAAAAAATGAACATGTGAAAGAGCTTAAAGTGAAAGCTAATTTTGTTAGAGCGTTAGAGGACATTCAGATGGTTCTGATGGGGGATATAAATCCTGATGGACTCCCATCTGAGTGTATTCATTAATCATGCGTCTCATTGGCGAGGCTCTGATTTGCCACTGAGACAGATGAAGATGAACTCAGCAATATATTTCTCATCATAACACAACCCTCGCATAAATATTAATAGCATATTTTCAGCTGGTGGGCATGAATCATTTTTCAGACAGGGAATTTTAAGAGCTATCCATGCGTGTCCAAGAACAGTATATAAGCAAGCAGTTGTGATAAACAACAGCTCTTTAAGGCAACAATGAAGCAAGAGCCCTAACTGTATGGGAGATTTTGAATCTCTTTATTGTGCTTACTTCAGACAAACTTCTGTCATTACATTTTTTTATTTAACCTTACAGCTTGTCAACATAAATATTTTAATTGCTCAAGTGCATGCTACCACTGATGTTCCTGTTTGAAGAAGTTTAAGAAGCTTTCATTTTGAATCAGTTAGATAATGTATTTGATTTATTTTTCAAGATATCTGGAAAATATTGCAGCCGCTAATTTAAAGCTGATAACAAATAAAGCTAACTGGGAACCTGTGATAGCTTATTTCTGCTACAGTGGATATTTTTATATTAACAATGGCTTATCAGTGACTGCATAATGTAAAAGGAGTCCCTTATAGGAAAGCATACAGATAATTACCACTCATTTAAGCAGGTCTCCTTGGCCTTGCAGTTTTCTTTTGGCACTTTTAGTTCGGTTTTTGTTTTTTTGTTTCTGCACATTCCCTGCTATTTTGGTTGACTTTAATTGACCTCCTTTTCAGATACAGCAGGCAGCCAAAAAGGCACACTTTACTCCACCCAATCCCAACCCCCCCGACACACACACACACACACACACACACACAGGCACGGCCAGTTTATTAGCTACACCTTGGTAGCACTGCTACCGTCAGCTGCGCATCCATGATACAAAGATCATCGCAAAGGTGTTCCATTGAACTGAGATCTTTGGGCTGTGGAGCTCATTTTCCTACAGTGAACTCACTGTCATGTTCAAGAGAGCAGTTTGATATTATTTTTGGTTTTGTGACATGGAGTGCTATTCTGCTGGAAGCACCCTGTTTATGATAGGTACAGGGTGATTGTAATGAGAAGGACATGGCCAGCAACAACACCAGGTAGGCTGTGGTGCCAAGAAAATATCTCCCACATAATTACACCACCAGCCTGATCCACTGATAGAATGTCAAATTTTGAAATTGAAATTGAGCCTCAGCAGACCAGACACATGGTGTGGTCTTTTGCTGCTATAGGCCATCTGCTTCAAGGTTTGACGGGTGTTCAGAGATGCTCTTCTGCATACTTGGTCGTGGTTATTTGAGTTACTGTTGTCTTCCTCTAGAACGAAGGCAGCAGTATCAGTGTGTTAGCCTCACCTCTCACCCTATGACAGGTGGGATAAGCTCTCCAGCCCCCTCCCTGTGACCCTGAATTGGATAAGCAGAAGAAAATGGATGGATGGATGTTGTCTTCCCACCAGCTTTAAGGGGTCTAGTCATTCTCCTTTGACGTCTGGCATCAATAGCAACAAAAACAATTTTATTTGTATAGCACTTTTAAGTTAAAAAGTGCTTCATAGTATAAATAAAAGCCACGCATTAAAGATAGGTGTTCCCACATGCAGACACATAATCAACCATACAGTCTCACATTAATTCCAACATACATATTTCCATACAGATGAGAACAAAATTATTTTTTTCACAAATTTCTTAAGTGCTTTTTTTTTAACAGAGTAAAAAATTTTCAACAAAGCATTTGTAAACATACTAGTTTTCTTGTTTCTCTTTGCACACAATAACAGATGTTTTTATAAAAAAAAACAAACAAACATAAATTACCCGGGGTCAGTATTATTAGCCCTCTGAAAAACTGCTCCTTTTATTGAGCCACAGCAAAAACCACTGCTGTGTAATGATGTGCTTTAACTTTGTAATGCTCAAAGTGTGTAAAACCAAGTTAAAACTGATGGTTAGCGTTCAATTTACACTATAAAAGTATAAAAAGTTCAACAAGGGTTTGAACCGTCACTTCAAAAAGCATAGCTCTAAAAACAAAATGAATCATTTTGGATTTAAGAAAAAGAATTGTTGATGCTCATGAAGAAAGAGATGGATATACAGAGTTTCCAAGTATCAAGAACTGGAGTGAGCCACACAGTACAGGATAAGCCTGGCAGAAGTAGGCAGCAAAAGATTTTAAAGATTCTGGGAAGACAACTAGTGAGAGATGTGTTTAAAGAACCCAGATCAACTTCCAAGACAGTAGTGAATGACTTATCTAAGTTGGGAATCTTAGACTCAAAGAAGACAATTGCTAGAACACAGCACAGGAATGGACTGTGATGTTGCAGACCAAAAAAAACCTTCACTTCTGCAGAAGAGATAACTTCAAGCCAGACTGAAGTACAATATGAATTAAAATTATGCATGCTATAAGTTTGTCCTTTGGTCAGATGAGATGAAACTTGAGCTCTTTGTGGTAATTTTTGTGTGTACAACCCGAAGAAAACTGTCCCATAGTGAAACACGGTGGTGGGAGAATCATGCTGTGGGGTGCGTCTGGAACTGGGAATCTCGTCAAGATGGAAGGAATCATAAAGAGAGAAGGATACGTGAAGACTTTACAATAAAAAAACATCAAGCAGTCAGTAGCAAAACTGGGTCTGGGTCGTCACTTTGTCTTCCATTATGACAATGGCCCAAAACATACATCACTCCTGGTGAAGGACGACATCCAGAAGTCCAGAATGAACATTACTGACTGGCCCGAATGTCCAAGGTCCTTGCCAGAGGACCATCAAATTTGAAGGAAGCTGAGAGATGCATTAGACATGTTGAAAAGTACAACAAATGACTGTAGGTTGTTATCCAGCAAAAAGGATACACAAGTGACTGTTAGCATCAGGGGAGCTAATAAGCTTGACCCTGGTAGTTTTTGATTTGTGTGAAATATTTTTTTTTGTTTCTGGGTGTAAAGTTAAATGATGTAATCCCCCAAAATAAAACTAGTATGTTTAGAAAAGCTGTGTTACCATCCAACCCCTGACTTCTAACCCCCTCTGATACTGACCCAGTTTACTTCAGCTTTATTGTATTACAAATGTAAATATACTAAGTATTTAAAACTCCTATTTTTTTTCCTTAATTCTTATCCATTCTTATGGGAGCTGGTTTGTCATTTCACCTCATTATTCAGTCTGATGTTGTAGTCACTTCACATGTTTTCTGCAGGTCTTTTGTATTTATTTGTTGGTTTTTTGTAATTATGGATCATTTTGATCTCCATTCAGATGCGGGTGACATATGAAAACATATGTTTATTTAAGGGTTGAATATTCTATAAACCGGCGCTCAATAGCCTGTAAATATGTGTCAATCTCATTCACAGTTCTCACCATTTTGTGACAATTATTCTGCGGCTCTTTTGTTTTTTCTGGTTTTGGCACCCGAAAATGAAATTCCAATTCATAATCCTGCATTCAGTGCCACCATTGACTCAACTGTTTTTTTCCTTTCAGTGAAACAGCTGTCAATGAGAACAACACCAGACCTGCTTGAATAATTGAAAAAAAATCTGAGATGTTGGCAGTGCAGCATTGTTAAATTGTAAAGCACTGTTAAGCATATAAAGAGGACTGAAAAATTCAGAAAATTGCTTAATTTTTTATGTTTTCACTGATCTATATTATTGAGCACATAACGGTGATGTAAGGAATGGTAAAAGTATCGCTCGTGCATTGATCAAAGAGGTGCATGGTTGTTTATGTCATTGCAGGTGTATGACCATGAGTACAAAGCTGTGGTGGATGGCGTTGAGACAGACAGTACAATGGAGATAGACCCAGTTCACCGCATTGAAATCTTCAAGATCGGAAATGGGAGTGAGGAGATTCTCGAGGTCCATGACTTCAAAAATGTAAGTAAAGGTTAAACAAGGCCATGTAAGCTATTTTTTTCTTCTTTTGATGAAAAACTAAAGATATACCCGTGTCTTCTCTTCAGCAGAGGATGTTGTATGATGTTCACATCCTGCCCTGTTTTAAGAGACAATTGACAACATTTATCCTTTCTTGAAATCATATTTTTCTTATCTCATCCTTTGTCACTCTGGATGGAAAAAAAAAGATGGTACAAACCTTTGAAACATCACACAGACAGAGTGATGGAAATGATTTTCACTGAGCTGTTCACGCAAGGATCAAAAACACAATTTCAAAAATACAGCACTTATGGTATCAGTAATTGATACTAAAGCAGCAGCACATGAGGAGATTTGTTGTGTCTAAGTGCAACACACAGCAACCCAGAGTGAAGAATTCAGACCTCCATAAAAAAATAGCTTTCTTCCCACTAATTCTATACACCAACTTTTTCACAGTACAGAGACAAACACTATTAAGAAGCCCGTCTCTATTTGTTTCTCACACCTTTTTCAAATGCAATTTTGTCTCCAGCTGAACTCATTAACTTACCTTTCATTCCTAAATCCTGCTCGACTGTGCAGGAGGTTACACATGCTGCACCTCGGAGTAGGGAGTGTGCTGCTTGGCTGGGTAATGAATGCTCTTACTCTCACACCATTATTTACTGTGAAATGTTGAGTTGCCAGGCTGAATGTTACAGGATACACCTCATCCAAAACAAAAGCCTACGCTGAATCGTTATTGTTTTTGTTACAATGGGCTTTGTAAATCTAAAATGGCTATATGACAGAAACCAGCACAGCACCAGAAAACTTTAACCCCTGCAATCAGTCTCACTATTTCCTTCTCTCTCCCTCACTGAGCCC
>VVHJ01052256.1:0-24555 GCA_015107715.1 Tylochromis polylepis
CCCGTTTACAGACAGGGGGAAGGCTCGCACACATATTTAACTGATCTAGCATACCTCCTCAATTTACCAGCTGCTCCTGTCGGAACCAGTCTTGACTAATGACCACCTATTTGATCGTTTTACTTCGTCCCAGCCTTTAACCATTGCAGTAATGCAGTCATACTTGTCCTCGGATCGTGGGAGGTGAGTGTTGTTGTGACTGTGGTTGGCAGAGGGGACTGGGGTGGCGCTCTGCTCTGCTCGGCGCAGGACGCAGGAGATAGTCGCTCTCCAAGGTGCTGAAAGTCGGAGCGCTCTCTCGTCAGTCTCGCCTGCTGATGATGAACGTGACCTCGGAAACAAAATCAAAAAATGACAGGCTTCAGCCGCGAATGGGTCGATTTTTTATACTCTTTAACTTCTACCCATGTGGATTTTTTATTTTCCGCACAACTGCTGGATGTATACACACATGTGCAACAAGACTGGCTGCTGCTTTCTAATATTCACCTCCATCGTGGGGAAATATTGAATTGACTCCGGATTCTCAGGGAACGCTAAAGAGGATTTCTCTAGCAGGTTGTTTTTTTTCAATCGCTCTTTCTCTGTCTGCAGTTGCAGTTGGACTTGAACTGCGATATTGTCTCGAAAAGGTGAGTCCAATGAGGATAATCATGAAGAAGACCTACTTTTACGCGGATGTCTTTTTCTCTGCACGGGAAAAAAGGGGAGCAAACCTCCACAAGGCTGTTGTTTAGCTGCTTTTAAGCACATCATCACGACAAGAGGGCGGATTACAGTATCTCGTGGAGACTGGTGATTTCACCCTGTGGATAGAGTGAAGTTTCCAGTAGGCAAGGCGACTATTTGTAATCTGTCTCAGCCCTCTGTGTTGGGGATCCTGCCTTCACACTTAGTGGATATAAGTCTTTTTCAAAGCGGTGAGTGAGTTAGAGCTGTCGCTTAATACGCATCACAGAGATATTTATCCTCAGCTATATATTGCCCAACTGTCTGGATTGTCGATGTGTGTGTTTCTCCTTCCAAAGGGTTGACGCATTCTGGGTTAAATCATTGCGCATTTCACAATATTTGCATGTATCTGCATGGAACACGGTTAATATAATAAGAGGTGGTTACAGTAAAGTCATTCCTATCATTACTGGTCTGGAGGAGGATTGAAAGCGTTAATGCTACCTGTTGTCTCTGTTGCCTCTCATAAAGTTTCAAATTGTAATATTTGATAGGTTCGGTTGTATTTAATGGGGAGAAGACTACCGTGAGGAGCTCACTCCACCCACTTTAGATAATCAGTGTTATAACCTTTCCCTCTGTTGATAGTCGTAGCTGTTGCTGTGATTTTGAAAGAGGAGAATAATTTGCGTCTAATGCACCACCACCACCACCACCACACTAATGCATATAGACTGCATGCTTCTTATGTTAGCAAATGTTTTTTTTAATTTGTTTTCAGCATCCGTGGCTTTAGCTTTATATGTAAGATATTTTCTTTTGCAACAGAGCAATGATAAAGAATTCCGAATGATCGCTATTGAAACATTGGTGCAGCATCTGTTCACCGTAAATAAAAGATACCCTACACGCGCCTAAGCCAAACAAAAAAGACAAAAAAGGGGGGACAAAAGTATTTAAAAGGTGATTTTAGTTTATAAGGATGTGCAAACCAGCAGCTGGGAAGTCATCATCCATCATATCATCTTTTATTTTCTCCACTGCAGCTCATTTCCTTACGTGATGGTGGTGATAATGAAGCCCTGGACAGATCCGGAGAGGATACAGCGAGGCTAAGGATGACATCCACACAGCCGTTTTGAACGTGGATGTCAATGCCGCGGCAAAGGATGGGCCTTCTCCTCTTGACTGCCTTCGTCCTCCTGTTGGCCCTGAGCGCTGTGTCACCGGCCACGGTGGGTAACCCCGAGGATTACGCCGCAGACGAGGCGGAGCGGACCGTCGGTGAGAACATTGTGTTTGATGACTACCGGGGCAAGGGATGCGTGGATGACAGCGGCTTCGTCTACAAGCTCGGGGAACGTTTCTATCCGGGACACTCGAACTGCCCGTGCGTGTGCACAGAGGACGGGCCTGTGTGCGACCAACCCGAGTGCCCGAAACTGCATCCAAAGTGCACCAAAGTGGAACACAATGGATGCTGCCCTGAGTGCAAAGAGGTGAAAAACTTTTGCGAGTACCGAGGGAAAACCTATAAAATTCTGGAAGAATTCAAGGTAAGCAATGAGTTAGGAGATCATGAGTCAGCCTTAAAAAAAAACAACCCAAAAAACCAAAAACATCTGTCTACAAGAATCCATTGGAAAAATTCTAGCACTGAACATGAATATTCCACCAACAATCACCACTGTGCATCCTATTTATCTTTACTGAAGACTAACTGATGCTCAACACTCTGATCCATCTTCCCAGTTCATTTGGTCATTTGGTGAAACACAATCAAGTCACAAGTGTAGATGTTTTAAAACAAATCAAATTGTCTGTGACAATCATATGCATTCACAGCAACACCTCATGGTCATGGTAAACTGACAAGTCAATTCAAACATAATGTAAAAACCGAGTCTCATATTTTCTTTCCTTTTTAGTCTGTTAACTTGTTGACAACAATCATCTTTGAGCACATTTACTGTTGAAAATAACGAAATGTAACACAACAGTGGCACAGATGTGATTTGGTGGGGCTGTTAGGGTTCGAATTAGTGAGGCTTTGTATTTGGGTTTAGATCAGTCCTTGGCATAATGTGAAAGTAAGATCAAAATGTGTTTATTGGCCAAGGGCACCAAGATGGCTGCCACCCAGAGTGATGTCATCCTTTCTTCCTGCTTCATCAACTGAACATTCATCCAGCATTACCAAACTGACAGATGCTATAACAGTATTTTAATACTGTGATTTGTGGACACTGAGTCATCACTGGCAGCTCCAGTTTCCCCGTGTCTGTTGAAAAAAAGGTTTCTACCCATCAGACCAGTGTCTCAGTGGTTGTTACAGAGCATGACAGTACTGCCTGATTATAAATGACACTGGGAGCATGACAACTACAGTCTGTGTTTAAATTGTTGCTGCCCATGAGGAAACCTCTTCATTCACATTTCTCACAACTGGATTGAGGCAGTAAGTGACTGAAATATAATATGACATGTCATAGCCAAAACAAGGATATAGCTCTGTGGTTAATAGCATTTGTTCATGTCTGTGCAAATATATCAGTTACCAGTTAAGATAAGTGCACCCATTGCGGTTGTCAGCCAAATGCTATAAACCTCCAATGGTAAAATGAATTTTTTGGGGGGGTCCACTTCAGTGACGTAAATTAGCTTTTGAATGATGCAATCAATCACAAAATTCTGTTTTTTTTTTAGTTGCTGTACATAATAGCTGTGAGTTTATCTCATTATGGATTTACCAGTTACACAGTAGGAACTAAGGTTAGAGGTATGTTCTCATCATCAGCAACATGAAAAACTTTCTCTCAATTTTGTGAACATCTGCTGAAGATGTAAAATGAGACAAAACTGGATAGGCTATTTATTATAACAGATGTACTCTGAATATAATTCCTGTAGTTAGAATTTTTGTTTTTCAAAACCAGCTACCAGCAGTTGCAGATCAAAAAATCAGAAGACATTAGAAGCAAAAGCCAGTAGCTCCTTAGACAAGGCTTCTCGCATTCAGATAGGATTTATGACCCCAGCAAATATCTGTTAAGTGTGACCGGGCCACAGCTGGGGAAACACAAGTTGTTGGTTACCCTTTTAAAGACACATAAAAGGTACTCAAGAGCTAAATGAATAATTGAAACTAGCCTTTCAAAAGCTCAAAAGCATCTTCAAAGCTAACTTTGTCAGTAGTAGTTTGTAGGAGTGGAAGGACTTCATGTGTGTGCATGTGTGTGTGTTTATACAGTCCAATAAGTCTGTCTATTTATCATAAGGTTTCCTTTGCAGGGTTAAAAAAAAATGATCTTATGCTGTCAAATACGCAATGGAATACACAATATCTATTTATCATTGAAATTGTTTTATAAGATGAAGACTGCATTTAAAAACTGTAAAGTATCACACATAAAATTAATTTTTTGCCTAGCTTTTATTACGCTTTTTGGTATCTTAAGGGAAGTGAATCTGTTTTAGTTATTTGACCCACTATGGTTAAATTCCAGGGGGAACTAAATACTGATCACGTCTGTTCACAAGCTAGGCTTACTCGTGCAGAGCAGTTGCATGTGAAGATGTCAGTAACTTGCTGTTAAATATAAGCAAGCATCCAAAAATAAATTTTTCTTAGTTGATCATCTTTTTGTAATTTACAGCAACTTCTAGTGAATATAGATACTACAGTATATTTCTGTTTGTCATCCTTTTTTACTTGCTGTCCAAAACTCCAAGAATACATGTAGTGTTTTGGTGTAGTTTTACGACAACTTCAAGGTAAAACAAACAAAGCTCTCTGCAATGTCAGAACATTTTGCACAAGAAAATAATTAGCATGCTACTTAAACGGAAAGAAAAAGAAAAACTGAAGCATGCATGGGGCTAAAGAGTGAGTTAAGCCAAGCAGGTGTGTAGACAGCCCATCATAATTAACATTTCTGCTACAGTTTCTCTGGAAATGCATTTTTCTGACAAATCAAACAGCACAAGCAGGGGAAAAAAATAGTGCGCTAATGTTTATTCATCAGTTTTTAATGTAAAACCTTTTAGCGGCTATGGGATTCATCTGCATTATTCGCTAGAGGCGCAAAGAGGCACTGCATTGGGGGTTTATGCCTTTGTTCAGAACTGTTACAGTACCTTTCTATTAGGTGCCATTGTGTTTGGGCTGAAACATTATTTAACTGATTACTGAGTCAACCTAAAAATCAGTCAACAATATTGATATACGAATATCCATTCGAAGATTTAAAATATGCAGGTCCTGCCATTGTAAACTGAATGACATAAAGATTTCAAATGTTAAAAAAAAAAAAAATTTAATTGAAAAAATTGGAAAATGTTTTACATTATTAATAGGCAACCCCAACCTCTTGGTGGCATGAAAGTGACATAGTGTTCCCATTAACAAGGGGTGTGAGAGATTAGACTATTTGAAACCCATGTACTTAATCTGTAATGATTGGTGTGTTTGCACGTCAGACACAATCAAGCTCCTGCAGCCCCACAGATTTCTGTGATTTTGTAAGGGCCACTTTAAGGGCAAAAGCTTTGCAGTCTGATGTAACATCTGATCTATCAATAGTGCATTTAAGGGCCAGAGAAGGGAAGGACATTTCAACATAACTTCAAGGTGAGGAACAAAATCATTTGTATTTATGGATTGTCTCAGTAGAAATTGCACTATGGTTCATAATGATCATCTTTTTAAAAAAAAAAAATCTATGCCCACACAAGTAGCAGTGCCTTAGTCCAAACTGAGAAAGTTGAGTTTCTTCAGTAAAGACATGAAAGCCTCAGAACCCCGCAGTGTTAAAGGAAATCAAAGGCCGTCAGTGTCTGATATGCAGACCCCTGTTTAGAGATGCCGACAGGTTAACCTTTGGTTTGGGCCTTGTTGGCATTTCATTTGAGGTGATTGTGTTGCGTTGTGTAGAGGTTTGCATTTATATTCAGTAGCAGATTATGGAGAAGAAACAAAGAGTCAGTATTTTGGGAAGATAACAAGAGATATGTGGGCTGTTTAGAGCTCCTGGGAAACTGGGATGTCTGGCTATGAAGAACTGTTTTGTACAATATACATAATTTGGCATCCACCAACACTTCATTTTTCTACTTTCCTTATGTTGAAAACCTCATTATACTGTAGGCTGATCATTAAATATATTTCATCTAAAGTATGCAATCATTATCATGCAAGTAGTATTGGGCATTCCTTCAACACAAAGCAGCTGACTCCAGCGAAATGTCAGCCTGTCATTTGTGAATCTAATGCTGGCATAACTCGTGCATCAGCAAACTGACAAATAGGTCCAAACTACATTTCCCACTACAGCTCATCCACTTAAAAGTTTTTGCTTGTAGCAACAAAGAATTTAATACTGATACTGTTGATTCAACATTAAATTCTTTGTAAAAGTAGATACAATAATTTCCAATATCTTGTTTTATTGCCATGTGAGTGAGTCATGCCACTCAACCATAGTAGGTGTTTCACCTACAGGGTTTTCCATCTGATGAGGAAGGGACCAGTCCACCCAGCATGGCTGCCGGTGTGCCTCTGGCCTCAGCGCAGCTGCAATCAAGAACCAGGAGGTATAGGGTGAGTTCAGATCCCAGATCTTCAGGCTAGGGCTGGGATGTGAACTCAGATGTGAAGAATCCCATCCATGCTTCTTATGACTGCCCTTCCCCCTAGGGAAGGGATGCAGATTTGAAAAAGTTGGGAGGGCTCTAATATGTTCAGTAACAAAGGTACACACAGTGCATTTCAGCAATCAGATCTTGAATAAGTTCTCGTTTAAAGACAAACAATTTTAATTTGTGATTAATAGCCTTAATGCTTGAGTTCTACTCACCTTTCCCTTAATCCACATGAGACAAGTACTGTTCAGTGGAGTGCAATTAAGCCCTGTACCAGATTTAAATGCTGACGAAATCTCATAAATGCATTAAGGCAATCAATGTAAATCAAACACAGTGGCTGAATTTTCTTATTTCTCTGTTTTCTGGCAACTTTTTTTTTATAATATCTGTACTTTTCTATCACTGCAGTGATGTGGTGCAGTCACAGAAGCATTCTATGAAAGCATGTCTACAGACAATTATAATAATTTGTTTAAAACTGTGCACACGCACACACACTGAGCAGCCCACACATCACACACAACCACAGTAAGTTATTGTGCTTTTAACATACCTATGTGAGAAAGCATCCATAAAAGCTGTTAAAATTATTGCTCAATTGATTTTCTTATCCAGTTTGCTGGAGGCAACAATGGTCGCAATTAGGGGGAAAAAATTGTTAAGTGCAAACAATTTGACCGCAGAGAATGTCAAACACATTTTTATGGTTTTGACATGTTTGCACTTGCAGAATTGGTGTACAAGTGTTAGTACTGCATGTTTTTCATGTTCATCCTCAAGTCCTTTCTGTCTATTCTCTGTGTTATTTGACCACTGGTCAAACATTGTTTTGACTTGAACAACAGAGCATGCAGTTTGACTGTCAACTCATTCCTGTCACTGCTTTTAACAGCATGAGTGTGTTTCCTGTGACCCTGTTGTTCAGTCTCAGTGTTTTGCATTGCCATTTGCCCTGCTGAAGGTTACTTGACTATTCATCGCTTCCCTGCCCTGTCTCTGTTTGTCTCAGTGTGCGAATGAAAAGCATGGCAGTCAATGGACTCTAATAGCCAGCCAGAAAGATGGGGACAACAGGCATCTTTTCTTCACCAAAACATCTGGCAGCAAGTCTAAATTCGGTTCTAGTGCTCCATTTTCTTTTGTAAGTCTGGGCTTAGGCATGACTGATCCTCTTCACGGTAGACCTCACACAAAAGGACGCATTGAAAGCACCAGGCACGGCTGAATACATTGAAGGATTCTCAGCAATGTGTCAAAGGTGCATGAAGAAGTTTTTTTTTTCCAATTGCATTTTTAATATACTTTTTCCCGTAAAGCATCTGAACTAGAAGGCTGCATTACAGGCCAATCAGGCAGATTAACCTACAGAGAAATACCACTTTCAAATTAATTTATTGTAAAGGTCAGTTGTGATAGTGAATAAAAAACTCTGTCTCTCATAAAAATGCTGTCTCTCATAGCTACAATCTCTAGTCCGTACTTTTAATACAATTTGCAGTAGCGCCTGTTACATCCAGAAACACCTAGAGATTAAATACATGCACATATATTATAGTAAGAACCTAGTACCTAGTTCCCTCTTCTGTGTCAGTTAAAAAAGGCAGTTTTTGGATTATTTCTTTTTCAAAAATATTTATTCACATTTGTGTCGCGTTTGTACCTACCCACTCATGTTATCCATTGTTTTAATTATACATGATTTTTTGTAAGTTTCTGTCTGAATGGATTTCAAGTAGCTCCTCTACAGCATCTACTCCGGTATCTGTACCAACTGAGCTTTTTCAGCAATTAAGAATGAGTCCACTTTTATTTCTGCCTGCTCAAGCTCTGCTGCATTCTGGATGTAGTTCCTCCCATCTTATCAGTGACAATAAAGGAGGAGAAAACAATGGCATTTATCAGGACTTCTGCTTGTAACTTCCACTTTCATTTTAGCATATCATGCAACAACCACCCACATTGACCTGAGAGGCAAATTACGTGAACGACATTGTTGGAAAAATTAGATAAGGTATTTATGTGCCACAGTGGAAACACGTTCCTACACTCTTCTGTGGAGCTGTTCAATACACTTTTCAGGCTCACAGCTTCACTTCAGGATTAGCTAGTGCTACAATCAAGTCTATAACTATGAAACATAAGGTTCTCTCCAGGGTTTATCCCTGTTTCGTTGTTTCGTTGTGAATATGTGTCATATTACAGTATATCGAAATTGATTATCTAAATGGATCTGCTGTCATTTTAAAATGCAAAATTAGATTCACATGTTTTGTTTTGGTTTAGATTGGATTTGGGTTTTATTTTTGGTCAATGACAATGAAAAAAAATCTATCAGTTAAGATTTGGTTTTTCATACTTGGATTAAAATCATTTACAGTCTGTGACTGCAAAGATGTTGTGTTTCCTCCCTTGAGCTGTTCTGCCTGGCCCTTGCTGCATGTTTTTGGTTCTTTCTCCCTCCAGGTTTGTCTTCAGTAACTGAAAAGCATGCTCTATTAGATTGAGATCGGGTGACAGGCTTTGCTGTTGAAGAATACCCCATTTCTTTGAGAAAGCTCCTTGGCTGCCTGTGTACTATGTTTTAGGTCAAAAGCCAAATGCTGCAAAACTGTCCTATTAGTTCTGTAGCATTTGGCTGAATCTGAGCAGAGCGTAAAGCCCTGTACACTTCAGGATTCATCCTACTATCAGTACTTCTATCAGTAGTCACATCATCAATTAACAGTAGTGGCCCAGTTCTGGTGGCAGCCATAGATGTGCATAACATGCTATAACATTATTTCTACCAGATAAAGTGGTATGCTACAGATCATGAGCTGTTTCTTTCCTTGTCCATACTTTTCTCTTCCTATAATTCTGGTAAAAGTTCATCTTGAGTTCATCCATCCAGAGAGACCTTTTTTTTGTCAGAAATGTGAAGGCTCTGTCAGAAGCATCCAAGGCACAGACTAATCTGGCCTTCATTTCTTTGCACCACATTGTAAGTTTTAGACAATGATGCACCTACCTCCCTGATAGTGTTCTTGCTTGGCTAACTGTTGTAAAGGATTTTTCCTAAAAAAAAAAAAATAAATTAAAAAAATACGAGGACTTTGGTATTGTTGAGCTGGTAAGTGCATTCCTTCATTTTAAGAATGTACCAGCATGTTGATTTGGCCACATCTAAAGTTTTGGATATCTGTCTAATAGGTAGAGGTCAGTGGATCAATCCAAATATCAATAGTATTGGTATTGGATTGATGCTTTGTTTCTATCCTCTAAGCTCAGCATAAATTATTTTTTGTGGAAATGAAAAAATATACCTAAAACATGCACTATGAAAAATGCCTGAACATTTTCGTGTTGACTGTCACATCTATTTCATTTATAGCCTATGGCACATTTAAACAACAGAAGATGACCCAAAGTGCTTTAGAGATGAGCACATTTAGATTCCAGGTCTCCGAAAAACCCAGTTTCAAAATACATGAAAAACTGAAAAGTTGCTTTTTTGTTGCACTAACTAATTATTGTGGAAAGTAATCAAAATCACAGTAATCACAAATTTGTACAGAATATGCAAATTAGTGACGATTCATCTTATAAATCATGACACACTGCTCTCTTCTACATAAGGCGCCTTTGCAGGTCAAAAGCATCAGTATTAGTATTCGTATCTGCAATACTGGCCCAATTTACTTGGTATCAGATCAATACAAAAATTTGCAGTATCGCACAACACTACTAATAGGCTTATTTTGGTTTTTCAGTCTAATGATGACCTTTACTTCTATTGGCATCTCTTTGCATGTCATATTGAGAATTCCAGTAGATAGATGCAAGTTTAACACTTTGAATATACTCTTTAATCTGCTTAACTTGTCATGGAATAATGAGGGAACAGGCTTCACCTAGACTTGAAACTGCTTGTCCATCAACTGACTTAGTACTTTTGCACCTGGGGAACCACAGTGGGGGAAATATTTTTTTGATCCTGTGCTGAATTTGTAAATTCACTCACAAAGAAAAGAACAGTCTATTCCAAATATCCAGAAAAAAGATAAAAGTTATAAAGTAATTTGCATGTCATTACTTGAAATAAGTATTTGATTCCCTAAAACCCAGCCAGAATTTTGGCTCTCACAGATTGCCTGTGTGACCATGTGGCACATAGATTCCAATCAATCAGTCAGTTAATCATTTACAGATACTCCTGATCTTAACTCGTTATGTGTATAAAGCACATAACGACTTGTCCACAGAAGCACTCAGTTTTATGCCCGCAAAATAAATTTCTTTCAATCCAACATCTCCACCACAAAGAGCTGCCAAAGGATGTCAGGGACAGAACTGTAGACCAGAACAAGGCTGGCATGAGCTACAAAACCATCTGCAAGAAGCTTGATGAGAAGGTGACAACTGCTGGTGCAGTTATTTGGAAATGGAAGAAATGTGAAATGACCAGCATCTGGAGCTTGTGCAAGATCTTGGGTCATGGGGTGAGGATGATCATGAGAAAGGTGATGGATCAGCCCAAAACTACACGGTAGGAGCATGTTCATGAGCTGAAGGCAGTTAGGACCACAGTCACCAAGAACTCCATCGGTAACACACTATGTTCTAATGAATTAAAATCTTGCAGTCCCCACAAGGTCCCATTGCTCAAGAAGGCACATGTACAGGCCTTTCTTGTGTTTGCCAGTGAACATTTAAATGATTCAGAGAAGGCTTGGGAGAAAGTGCTGTGGTCAGATAAAGCCAAAATCTAGCTTTTTGCCATCAACTCGATCCACCGTGTTTGAAGGAAGAGAAATGCTGAGTACACAAAGAACACCATCCCCACAGTCAAGCACAGACATTATGCTTTGGGTCTGTTTTTCTGCTAAGGATACAGGATGACTTAAATGTACTGAGGGGCTAATGGACAGAATCATGTACCATAAAATCTTGGATGAGAACATCCTTCCTTCCTTAGGGCAAAAAACTGATGATGGGTTTTCTGATGGGTCTTCCTGCCCAGTGACAATGACCCAAACCATACAAGGCATACAAGGCAACAAAAGAGTGTCTAAGGAAGAAGTGCATCAAGGTCATGGAGTCTCCAGACCTCAGTCCTATCGAAAATCTGTGGAGGGAACTGAAACTTTGAGTTGCAAAGCAGCACCCAAGAAACCTAAAGGATTTCAAAAATTTCTGTAAAAATTCCTCTTGAGCAAACCTGGTGACCAACTACAAGAAATGTCTTACCACTGTGCTCACCAAGAAGGGTTTATCCATCAAGTCATGTATTGTTTGGAGATCAAGCACAAATGTTCTCAATGATCTGGAAATCAGTTTATAACCACTTTTGTTTTTTTCTGCATTATTGGTTAATATTCTGTCTCGCCATTAAAATGAAACTACCATAAAGTAAAGAAATAAAAAGTAAAGTAAATAAAGCAAGAAAATCTGCACTTCAGTTGCATCCAGATTTAAAATCCACACTAGAGCTGTACAGAGGCAAATTTACAATAATGGTGCCAGTGTCCAAATAAATGTGAGCATAACTGCATACAGTATGCAAAGCAAGTAATTTACATAATTAATAACTTCAGTGACTGTGGTCAGATTAAGAAAATGTTTTTTGTATGGCACTTAAATTGAGTTATATAATATCACTAAAACATGATCATGTTATAGTAACCAAAATATTTATTTGAGCAACAGAGAATTTTACTTCCCATATAATGTATATTATCATATTTTACTTTTTGTTTGTTTGTTTCCTTTCACTGGAATTCTACTCAAAAAATGTTAATTCTAAAATCTCTGGGTACTTGGTTTTTGCCCACAGTTTTGCACGTTAAGTTAATTAGTGATTCTAAATATACTGTAGCTGTGGATGTGAACATAAATGGTTGTCTGCGTCCCTTTGTTAGCTTTGTAATGGACTGTTTATTGTGCCCCTCATCCAGTGTCAGCTGGCAAAGGCTTGAGTCATCAGCAGCCCTAGTTAGATAAACAGTTTAAAACAGGATGGACAGATATCATGTCAGCTGGATTCTGTAGGCCTCATTAAATTTCAGTATGTGATGGTACAAAGCTATATATTCCCACAGGACAGCACAATGTCATGATGTATAAATAGAAGCAAAATACTATAATATGGGGATTTTTTTTTCAAGCTCTAAACACTTGATCTTAGTCTAACTTTTGGCAGTACACTATAGCTGAGTACATCTGCAGAAGCCTGACGTGTTCTTGTTTTTATATTACTCTCTATTTTGAACGTGGTTATCTGTGTCCACAAACTTTGAGCATTAGTTTGGTTTTACATGCCAGATATGTTAGAAGTTTAGATCCCTGCTTGATGTCTTGGGACTTTCTTTTAAAAGACTCCCATCATTTCTTTTTAGTCTGAGAATTTTAGCTAGTTTGATAAGTTTATTGAAGGGTTTTTAACATTTTCTGGGCCATGTTTATGCACCACATCCACACATAATATTCATTTGGAATATTCTCTTTTAAAAATTGTAATAAACCCATGGAATGTAGTTCATTATTGCAAACTAATCTTGCTTTAATATCCCCAGTGAAACGTATTACCCAATATAATCTTGATTTAACCTAAGAGTCTTCTGTTGCCAGTGTTTTTGCATTTTTATTCAAGTCATAAATGTGATGGACTACAAAGCTACATCAGCTTTAAATATTTAACCAGTCTTCTCATAGTAATATATTATAGATAAAGACTTTGTTATTTGTCATGATTTAAAGCCTTATTCTTATATTGCAAATGCATATAATAAATTAGTGAGAATTTTTATCTACATTCATCAGCTTTAGGAGCAGCACGGTGGCATAGTGGTAAGCACTGTTGCCTCACAGCAAGAAGGTCCTGAGTTCAATTCCACTATCAGGTCAGGGTCTTTCTATGTGGCGTTTGTGTGGGTTCACTCTGGGTTCCTCCCACAATCCAAAGACATGCAATTAGTGGGGATAGGTTAATTGGAAACTCTAAATTGCCCGCGAGTGCGAATGGTTGTCTGTGTCTATGTGTTGGCCCTGTGACAGACTGGCGACCTGTCCAGGGTGTACCCTGCCTCTTGCCTTAAGACAGCTGGGATAGGCTCCAGCCCCCCCACAACCCTAAAAAGGGTAAGTGGTAGGGAATGGATGGATCATCAGAATTACAGTGTATGTAATGCAAAGTTATCTGATGCTCTATCATGAGGAGAGAAAGTTTACTAAGAGGAAGTGACATTTTTTATTTTTTTTTTATTCATTTATTTATTTTTTATTGATTCAGAGAACTCTTTCTACATGGTCTTGGGAATAGCTACAATCAGTAAATGGATTGTATTTATTTTTCACAGTTTTCCTACATCTCTTAATGTGAATGCTTGCTTTCAGTTTCTGGCCACATTGCATGCTGATTCCCATAAATTTCAATAAAAATGTAAAGAGTTTTGACACTTTTATTATGTGTCACTTAATGCATTCCCCCCAGAAGAGATGGGAAAAGTAACACAAATACATCTTGAAATAACGTAGCCCTTTCACCTATCGCTACACCAAAACGAACTGTGGAGCTGCTGTTGTTGTGGCTATAAATCCATATATTTTGGCAACAAATGCAGCTCAGATATTTGATGACACAATAACAGTTCCAAAGTACTACATTAATCATTTAAAGAAATCAGAAATGGAAAAGAAAAATCTGTGATAATGACTTAAGTGCAGGCATGAACTGGGTAACTTAGCATACGATAAAGAATGTGAAAAGTCCATCCAAAGGAAATAAAACTTACCTACCTCTGCCTACATATCTATGCCCTGTGAATATCATTGCTGAACTTATTGTTTATCAAGTTTTATTAATCAAACAAGATAACAAAAATAACAATTTAACAAAAAAAAAAGTACAACACTGTAAATTTTCCATTGCATTGAGAAATGCCATCAAGCAAACCTACACCAGTGGGGAAAACGATGCATAAATAGATGGCTGTGGATCTTTTTTTTAATGCATGAAAGTCAATTCTGTCTGCTAAGAAAGAAAAAATATATATTGCAAGTTGGAATGCAACAACTTGACCAACAGGGTAAAGACCCATGAACTAATCATTTAAAAGATGTCACCACAGAGTTCACAGGAAATTCTGTGCTAGCAAATTAAAGGATGAGGGTGTAATTGATATGTTATGAATTAAAATAACTGACTGCTGCAATATGTGGAATTTTATCCTCCAAATGAATAAGTCATGAAGATTATAATCATAATATGATGTTTATTGTTTATGTTGCACTGGCTGCTGTCCACATATATCAGCTTTCCCATCAAAAAAATTAAGACCACAAAAGGGTTTATCAAATATGAAATATTATTACTGTCTAAGCCTGGCATCAAATTGCTGATACAGCAGTGCAGAGACACACTCAAAAGGCTGTTTACAATGATGAGCAAAAAGAAACTCTAATATGATGAACAGCTGACCTTTTGTGATTTGGAAACAGTTTGTATTTTTCCACTCCATGAAATTGTATTACAGTTCATTTTCCGGTCAAGAGACTTTGCAAAGATAGAGTCAAGTATGAGGCAGCTGCACAGGGAGCTGCATAGTAGCTACTGATTTACATGTTGCAGAGGTGGTGAGATAAGTCTCTGAACTGTTTCCTGAGGCAGGTCACAGCAGAATGCAGCAACACATTAAATATCATGAACATGACTTTATAGACTCCCTTAGTTATTTCTAGAGATTTTATTCAAAGTCAGCAGTAGTATAAGCTGTTTTTGTTAAGGCAAAAGTACTGTAATAAAACTGGGGATGTGAATAATTTATTAACCTGTGTCTTTGCTTATCACAACACAATTTTTTTTTCACATGTCTGAAAGTATTAAGAATGTGCATATGAGGAAAACACAAGCATGTATGCACATGCACACACACGTATGCACAAGGTGAAAGCTACTGAGTCATCTAACCCAGATTCCCTGTCTCTTTCCTCCTCTGCCCACAGCCGTCACCCTGTGAGTGGTGCCGCTGCGAACCAAATAATGAAGTGCATTGTGTGGTGTCCGATTGCGCCGTCCCAGAGTGTGTCAACCCTGTGTACGAGCCAGAGCAATGCTGCCCCATCTGTAAAAACGGTAAACACTCATCTCCTCTGGAAGTCAACTCAGATTCCTTAGAAGTCATTAAATTTTCATTAAACCAATGACAGCAAGTTTATCGGTGGTATCACCATTTGATGGCCATGCCTTTAGATCAGGATGAGGATGTAATTGATGTTTTATGAATTAAAATTATTACCTTGGGCCCGTTGGACACTAATGAGCAGTACTAGTTTTAATTATAAATGACACACTAAGCAGAGTAAACATTAGCCCATTGATTAAAGGGCTGGTAGGAGGGACTAATGGGTCCTCAGAGAGCCTTTTATTTCCCAGTGCCCTGGAGCCCTTGTCACACACAACCAATCCCTAAATTAGAATTATAGGATTCCAATGGTTCATTGACTATTTACAAGGCGAGGTGAGAGATTTCCCTTTGCCAGCACCAGTCCTGAGGGACAGCTGGAGCTTTATGAGTAAAGTACAGTAACTGCACTTTTGCAGTGTGAACCTGGCTGGAATGATCCACAGCAAAAAGTGCGTCTGCATAATATCAAATTCACAGTCTAAACTTGACATTGCATTCACTAAACAAAATGTTTTTACAGTTTTGCTGAACATAAATGAGAAACTAATAAGAAAAGAAAGTGCTCACAGTGTTTGTGTTATGTTCACACACATTATGTTAATTGTTGTACCAAAACAGGCAAAATTACTGTATTGAAACATATATATTTTTAAACTGCAGCTGACCTACAGGATAAAATTAAAGGGGATAACTTAGTTGGAGGCAGCTGCTAAATGAACATAATAGGACAAATACAAATATTTTCTTGCTTGCATTTCTTACACGCGCACACACACACACACACACACACACACACACACACACACACACACACACACACACACACACACACACACACACAAAAACAACAGAAAAAAAAAAAAAAAAAAAAAAAAAAAAAAAAAAAGCCCAAAAAAAAAAAAAAAAAAAGCCCAGAACTAATAGGCTATTACCGGTTTCCAGTGGACTCTTCGAGTGCTGCAAAAACAGTGAGTATTAGATAAATGAGGATTTAATTGAATAGTGAAGTATGGACAGTTACTCTGGTGGAGTGCCAGAATAAAAGTGTAGAGGTGGAAAACAGCATAATATGTCTAAATTTAACAGTAAAAAAAACCCCCACATGTAATCTTAAGTGCACTCGCAGACAATTCTCTAGCAAAGACTTTCGAGGATAAAGTAATATTTCCTTCAGCGCTACGCAGGTATATGTTGTGGGAAAATTTGACATTGTGTGGTTTGTATCATGCCTGTAGTGGAAATGGATGTGTAAAAATGAATATAAGTCTAGTTGACCATTCTAATCTTTGTCTGTTGTTTTGTGTCCTCCAGCTCTGGAAGCAGAGAGGGTATTTGGAGTTCTCTCCTCCCTGATGGCTGTGAGCACGGCTGCTCTGTGTCTGGTGTTTGCCCTCTGCTGGACATCTCGGACGGTGCACTCCTACTCAAACACTGGCGCTCTCCTCATTGTACGAAAGGCGCTCTACCCCACTACCCTGCTGCTGTTCACCATGGCCCCCACAGGTGTGTAACATACCTTCATTTCCTATGACCTCTGAAACATTTGTTTGCCGGGTCCGCATATGTGAAGACGCTGTTTATTGGATTTCTGTTATTCTGTTTTTCCATTTCCAACTGCCCTCCAAATGGCCTTTTGGTGTATGTCATTCACGTCAAGCTCTCAACCTCAGAAGTTCTTTCATGTATTAGTCGTTTATGTACCCTGCGGTTCCAGGCACGTAATAATTGTGCTTAATACCTTTTTTTCTTTTAGTGGTAATCATACTTGAGTTGACTCATTTCCACCATCTGTCTACAGGTTTCTTCTTCCTCCTGAGCTGGTCTTTTTTCACATATCAGCACCATGAAGAAATCCGTCAGGACTTCTCCAGCCTTGGCTCCTCCTATTGGCTGGGGACTTTAGGTTGGACCCTGCTGCTCGTCGTGGAGCCGATCGTCTTTATCGTCGAACAGGCTGTTGTGCCAGGCATCTTACCTGACTTAGAGAAGGCCATGGAGCCACGGTGGATTTCCTCTCAACCTGAGGCTGATGAATGGTCTTTTAGTCAAAGTTCTCATCCTTTTAGGCCCCAAAGCAACGAGGGTCTGAAGAAATATATGTCTGAATTTTGAATTGAGTTCAGAAACAAAAAGGACATGATACAGAATATGAAGCTAAATGTGTCAGTTTACTCATGAATGCACACAAACTCAGCTGACTGTGTATTGGAGGAATCCTGAAGTCAGCAGAACTGAAGTTTCCTGCAGGGCTTACTGTGGAAATCATTTTCTGGTTTGTTTTGTTGACTGGTTCAGGTTTGTTGATTGAAATTAAATGAAAACACACTAAGGACCAATAATATACCAACTAGTGAAATATACAACTAATGATAGGCTTGGGCCTCAGCCAGGATCAGGTCCAGGTATAAAGAGCTCCGAGTTAAATCTACGTAAACAAGACATTCAGTTGGTACCTTTGTCTGAATGGTGGTGCTGCGATATATCTTACTTGATGTCATTGTGATGACCGTGTGACACTTCAAATAGTAACTCTCACGTAAAAGATGATGGGTACTGATTAATGTTGACAGACTGACAGATTTACACTTTACAGGCAATTTTTGGTCTGTTACATATGTTTGGGTTTTTTTTTTTTGTCTGCATGGGGATTTAACTTGGGTTTATTGATAAACAGATGAGTAGTTCTCAGAAATATTCACGAGCCCATACTGTAATTTGCACTACAGCATTGTTTTAATACAGAACACCATGAGGGCCTGAAGTTCATGGCCATTCAATACTTGTTTTCAGTCTTTCTGGTTTTCTTTTAATAGTATATTGAACTGTAGTTAAGGAAATTCCCGCTTGCAAATTCGTTGCAACTTTTACAGTAAGAAACATTAGCGTGCACCAACAGAATTCCATCCATTGCCTTAAATGCTTCAGCCAGCTGTCATTTGGCATGAGGTGGGGTACATCTCTGAGTGGTTGCCAGTCCATTGTAGGACTAATAAGAAACGATGTTCTTGAACTGTCTGCCTGCACTACCTTTCACACTGGTGGACCCTTCCCCTTCTAAACTTTTGAAACACTCTCTTTTTCTTTTCTTTTCTTTTCTTTTACCAAGTCTTTATTCATTGTGAATTTTGTTACTTTGTTGGGGTTTTTTTTATTGCCCATTTCGTATCTTTTTTTTTAAAAAATCTTTTCAAAAAACAAAAAACTAATAAAACTTCTCAGTATGACTCGTATCTTGTCTTTGAGTTATTTTCAGTTAATACGAGTTCGAATTTAGTTGCAAATGATTCGATTCTGTTTTATTTACACGTAGCAGCTTACATGTTTTTTTTTTTAAGTTAAATAGCAGTTGTGTGCAAACAGTGTGCAAAGATGTCACTCCTGTGTATACGATAGAAAAGGGTAACAAAAAAAAGATGTAGGTGCGTGTAAAAACTTTTGACTTGTACTGGAACTGTTCGACAAAACTTAGTCTGCCTGTGGTAGACTCTAGCTTTTATCCTGACTAAGCAACTCTCTGCAACTCAAAGTTTAAAAAGCGTGGTTCCTTTTAGAAAGGTATCTGGATGTTTTTAAGAGAAGCACAAGCTTGTGTGGTTGAGCGCTGTGGTTCTTTGTTTGGACAGTTGCCCACCAGCCCGCGGGTCTTGAATGTGTAGTGAAGCACAGTTCTTCCCTTGCAAGTCCTACATCTGCTTCCTTTTTTGAAAAACTCTTTCATTTCTTGCATGCAGCTGCTAGTTCTGCAGAGCATTTGGGGCACCAGACAGCAAACTGCCTCCCAAGTCGTTATTTACTTTCTTTCACACCTTCCCAAGAGGAGAGGAAGCGCTCAGATGCCGGACTGCTCATGTTTATGTTCTCAACCTGCCAAAGTGGGGGAGAATTAAATGGCTCTGGCTTTGTTAATTGGGCGTTAATCAGGTGTTGCTCTAATTAAAAGGCAGTTCCGCCCTGTTGGGCCCTGGTAATGAGTTTGTTATTAAATCCACAGAGGATTTTTGTCTCTTTTTCAATTTACCAACAGGGTAGTGCTTAATTGCTGTGTAAATGAGGGGAATGTCCTTGAAGGTCGCGTTGCATCAGCGTGCGATCCATGAACAGAATTGTTCCAAAGAGCTTCCTCATTCTAACTTCAAATTATTTCAATTCACTACGACCTCTTGTATCCAGCTGTGCCTCTCTTGATTCAGTTGCTATTTTTGAAAGAACATTTTTTTTAAACATTATTTGTTAAAATGAGAGAGCTGGTAACCCATTTTCTTTGTAAATAAAAGCACTTCTAAAATTGATTTTCTTTTAATCTTAAGTTGCTTTTATTTCCCTTCGGTAGATGCTGTCTGGGCACTTGAAAGAACACAGTCTTTTATGGCTGCCAGTGTCTCATAAACAAACCCTAGCCTTTTCACCTTCCACCACGACAAATGCTGCTCTTTCACCCTCCTGAAAGCATCGGACTAAAGGTTGAGAATGCCTTCAGAGAAAGGCAGGACAAATCAATATGGAGATAGAAAGAAAGAGATAGTGAGACAGTTAGGCACAAAGTAAGAAATGACAGATGAATGGCAGAAGATGTTACACACAGATAGACAGGTGGCCAGATAGTCACAGAAAGATTGTGGGTGCTGATTGTTGAAGGGCATTTGCTATAGAGACATCAATCAGAAGATGGCACCAAGATTGAGTGTTTCCTGCCCGTGGCTGGCAGCATGTGTACAACATAACCTGGGCTAAACCACTGCTCTTCATATCAATTAGACTCCAATTATACAGCCATGTCCTACTAATTATGCTGCACCGCCACGATGCCAATCCTCAGCATAAAGTATGTGTGTGCCTGTGCTTGTATTCATTGAGATAAATAAATAACCTCACGGCGTGCCAAGGCGAACCGTTCTTAATCTGATTTTCAGAGCTATAACTTTGAATTTTGCAAAGGAAGAAAAAAAAAAGAAAAAGAGAGAGCAAGAAGCGCCAAAACCTGTTATTTTCTCTTGTACCTTTTGGTGGTGCTGGTGTAACACCTATCCGTTTGACTTTTGCAATGAATTCTGGTGAAGTGGGCTAGACACTGCTTTCATTTGATGAGTAATGTAATCACAAAGAGTCTGTGCATGTCTTCATGTGTGTGTGTGTGTGTGTGTGTGTGTTTGATTTTGATTTGCGAGGTATACAAAGTGTGATTAATATTCTCGAGCATATTTCGCAGGGTTTTGAACCAGAATGTGCCGGACTACTTAATAAGTCAAGTTTTATTTGGCTCGATCTGGGAGCGTGATGAATTATGAAATAAAAGCGAGGACTCCATGCTTTTTGCAGTTTTATTTCTCTGTGGTTTGCATAATTCAGTCAGAACATTTGTAACTTTCCTGACAGGTTAATGCTGTTAGGTTCAAAGTGAAGACACTGAGGAAATACACAGAAAGACAAGACAGCAGGGAGAAACAGACATAAAGATCAGAGGAGGCGAGAACAAAGGGGGAGAGAGGATTTGAGATGTCACAAAATAGTTTCACACTGTCCTTGTATTCCGTGCCGTGTCGTGTAGCGTCAGATT
Organism: Tylochromis polylepis; assembly: GCA_015107715.1. NCBI lineage: Eukaryota > Metazoa > Chordata > Actinopteri > Cichliformes > Cichlidae > Tylochromis > Tylochromis polylepis. The sequence continues at coordinate 21,031 of VVHJ01052256.1, forward strand.
TAATGAACTTTGCACCTTTCTCTCCATCACGCTCTTGGTATAGCCCTAAATCTGAGTTTGACCACTGCAGTGCTGTGCCCTCTACTGCATTGTCATCGGTATAAGTGGACAGTCTTTGAAAATGGAAAAGTCAGGAAATTTGATGTCTGCAGTCCTACAATCTCATAGTAAAGCAGGGAGCGAGTGGGAGGGAGAAAGAGAGAGGGTGCATGAGAGTGCACCTTGTGTCCTTCAGTTATTTTTCTTGCAGGCGCTCAGTTAGTCTTGCCTGCAGAATCTGCAATGAGACATTGCTCTTTGTGACTGGACCAGACCACCTGGGTGTTTACAAGAAGACAAACACAGAGACAGAGCTTAGAAAAGGGAAAAAGGGAGTTTCTTGATCATTCTGTGCTTACATTTATTCACTGAATTTGAGTGCAAGGTGTGTGTTGCTTTTTTTTGTATTGTCAGACTCTTTCTACTGTCTCTGCCACTAAGTTTGCTTTTGCGTCTTTGAGTTTGGACTTGTGAAAGTCTGCGGGTTTACCTCTTCTGCCCAGCGGTACCCTTGTTCGTAAGTGGTGTCAAATTGGACATTTCAGTCTAGACAATAAAGCTGTGGTCACATTCTCATCACTCTATTCATCCCTGGCCAACTGTATCCTCTCTCTTCTCTTATCTCTATGTGACCAAGGAAATTAAATTACAAATATAATCACTTGGCTCCAGTTTCTTTAACACTGTGTCTCTGCTTTGCATATAGAGTGAGCTTGCACACTCTATATGCTTGCGCACTCTATATTCTATCAGCCTCCAGGAGACGTTGTGTGAAGTTACTTACTGGCCTATTTACGATAATGGGCTCTGCTCTACTTGGGAGTCACACACCTTTTCACAATGGCAATGAATGGCATGAGGTAGTAAAGGAGGTAGAGGAATGTAAGACATGGAAACCTTGTTGCTGTAATCTTGGCAAGAATTATTGTGCATAATCACTAATCTACAAGGCAGGCAGCGATGATAAAATAGACAAAAAACTCACTGTCTTGACACCTCATTTATTTTTATGCAGTATATGGAGCAATAACAAGAAAAAGCTGTCATGAACTTTACTTTTAACCACACAAATAATGTGCTATTAACCCATTTAATCCAGAATTTTTCCAAAGCATAAAACATTTTTTCAAAAAGTAAAAAATATCCTGATCATATGTCATTAGTAACCCTTTTGAAACAATCAGTCACTGTTATTTTTTTTTATTTAATGGAAAAGTAGGTGAAAAAGTGTAAATAATTTTTCAGCAGTGAGACTCAAGCGTGGGAATTAATATATTTCGACTAGAACGCTCTATGACAACCCCTCAAACTCAAAAATCAAAATGAATTTTGTAGTCCTGATATGAATACTGAGACAAAAAAACAAAACAAAAAACAGCATCATTACATTTCAGTACTAAACATAAATGTTGGTGGTGGATGGAGGATGATGGACAGGCTTGGCATGGCAAAAAGTACAGTAAGGGTGCACTGGTAACATCTGGCGGAAGCCCCAGTCAGTGAAATCTTCAACTCCCACCTCCAGCACAACTTTGACAACGTTCCAAGGAATGCTGGGGACATTAATGGACCATGAGCCATACATCCACTGATGTACAGAGTTACAGTTGTAAAGCAGTTAATGCCCATCATGGCAATAACATGGCAACCAGATGCTGGACATCAGAGATGAAGGGAGCTGTCAAGCTTGAGAAGTCCTGCTGAGGCTGGATAGCTTGAGGGAATAGGTGTGGGAAGAGTTTGGTGTGGCCATGGAGCGGACTTTTAGTTGGCTTTAACTTGATTCTAGCAAACCATAAGGCAACTCAGGAGGGCATGTGAGGGCATTTCAGGAACATCACACTCCTCAGCTTGTTCAGTAAGGTCTGTGTGAGGGTGCTGGAGAGGTCGGTTATTTGAACCTTGGATTCAGGAGGATCTGTGTGGTTTTCGTCTTTGGTCACGGAACACTGGATGAACTCTTTATCTTAGAGAGTGTGTGAGAGTTTGCTCAAACGGTCTACATGTGTCTTGTGGATTTAAGCAAGGAATTCAAACATGTCCCCTGGGGTGTCCTGGGCAGTGCTTCAGGTGTATGAAGTTTCAGGAAGGTTGTCAGTGTATCCAGTGCCCGTGAACCATATTGAGAGTTTGGTTCACATTGCTGACTATGAGTCAGACTTGGTTGCTGGAGTCTGTCAGAGCTACCTTTTGTCACCATTTCTGTTCATAGTTTTTATGGACAGATTTTCTAGGTGCAGCCAAGGGTTGGAAGGTTCAGCAGTTTCAGGATTTCACCTCTGCTTTTTGCAGACGACGTACTTCTGCTTGCTTCACTGAACAAAGACTTCTAGTTTGCACTGAGGTGTTTTGCAGCTGAGTGTGAAGTGGCTGGGATGAGAATTAATACCTTCAAGTGTGAGACCATGGTTCTCTGGTAGAAAAGGGTGGAGTGCCCCACTCCAGGTTGACAACAAGCTGTTGTCTCAAGTGGAGGAATTTAAGTATCTCTTGGGACTTCCTGCAGCTTTTCTGGTTGGTCCCTATGGTAGATAGAGGCTTTTGGCACTTCATTATTTACAGTGGAGAGGGATGGGGGAGAAGGTGTGGTGAGGGGGACGTCAACGTCACTGATAATGTTGTTCCTGTCATGATCTTTTTGCACAATTTTGGCATATGCATTCAACAGCCTGGTTGACAAATAGCCCGTCTCCCCTTCATACGCCATATTTGACCCATCAGTATCACAGTCGCTGTCCTTAGTGATTGTGATAGTGAGAAAAAGAATAAGCACTCTGTTTAAGTGTGTGTAGGTGTGCTACGTTATCCTGCCGGCCACTATTGCTGCCGATAAGATGTTTACTCATTCTACGACCACACAGAACAAAGCTGACTAATTGCAAATATAGGCATCAGTACCAAACATGATGTGCACAAAAACAAATGGCCCTATCTTTATGTTAACATACTTTAATAAACTTCTGTTTTGGGGGGCTTTGATGGAGACATCTTTTTCTCATGGTTCAGCCGGCGAATAAACAACTCTGGTCATGTGAGAATTTATGCTAAACATGTGACACTGCATATATTTCACTGAGACACTTTATTGTTTCAATATTTGCTTGAAATGCATTGATGCATAATTCAGAAACAGCTTTACAACTTTTTAACTGCTTAAGTGTTTTTCTGGGTCACTATTGTTGATAAGCTCTTTAGCCATTCTGTGACCACACTGAACAAAGATGAATCATTGCAAATATAGACATCAGTACTCGATATGACGTTTACCAAAACAAATGGCCCTATCTTTATGTCAACATACTTTAATAAAGTTTTGTTTGGGGGCTTTGATGGAGCCATCTTCTTTTCATGGCACTGTCAGGGAATAAACATTTATTATTTCAATGTTTGCTTAAAATGCGTTGATGCATAATTCAGAAACACTTTTAAAACTTTCTAACTGCTGAAGTTTTTTTTTTTTTTGGGGGGGGGGGGGGGGGGCGCATG
>VVHJ01052256.1:29192-61420 GCA_015107715.1 Tylochromis polylepis
CACACACACACACACACACACACACACAGAGCTCACTGATGTTTGGGCTGTTGTTTGGGGTTTACAGTCTGGAAAAAAACCCAAAAAGAAACACCCCCTCCAAGTGCAAGGTGTCAGTTCAGTGGTGCATTGCAAACTCCTGTATGTCCTCCTAAACTGCAGCCTCTAGTCTCCCAGGGTTTGCTCCTCACATTCATAACACTCTGCTCCATGCCAGGTGGCTGTCTCCACAAGTCCTCTTCCCCATAAATCAGACTGTCTTTGAGTTGATCAATAACAAGTCAATTAGCAGGCGTAGAGAGATGAGGGTCTCAGGGGGTGACTGCTTGTTTGTCAGGCAGACATCTGCAGCTCTGTCCCTGTCTGCCACAGAGTTAGGTGTGGTGTTTACCTTGGAAACATGTGGCTACTTGGCTATCATAAATCTAAATATCAACTATAAATAGGTCTGGAACATCTTGCTACAATCCATCATTTGCTTGTTCTTGGATATATAATGAATCAAGCATTGTGCACCTTGGATCTCTCAGGTGTGTCTGATAGATATGAGTAGGCCTAGAAAACAGCACTTTTGTTGCCAACTTCAGTCTGCATAGTCGCTCTTCAACATTTGCAGTAAGTAGGTGTACTCGTCAAACAGAAAGAAAGAGACGGACGAACAAAAACTGCTACTGCTCTCTGAGGTCATACTTGGACATATGCGCCAAATATAAGCTGCAAAGCCTGCCAGTATTCATCCTGCTCCCCTGTTAAGCTGACAAGAGTGGGAGAGACCCAACTGTTGTTTGGTGCCCACTGACTGTGTATCTAATGACTTGGCTGGCAAAGCCAATGCAACAGCAACAGGCTCCTGCGGTGAATACACCAGATTAATCCCCTGGATAATTACAAACAAGAATGATCTTGGGCAAATACTCCCCATACCTGCTGAGAAATTACATCAAATGATGCCGTCTAATTAAAACTCATTTTGAATGGTGACAGACACTGAATATTTGAAGAGATGAATAAAATGTGCTGCTTTGATGCTGACAAGTTATAGGTAAATGAGGTGCTGATCAAAAGAATTTGTGGACAAAAGCCATGAAGCACAATGCAGTTTAATGCACAAACAAACAGACAGACAGACAGACAGGCAAATACATAAGCCAACATTTTCGTTGGTTTGGGTGTGTGCAGCTTCTATAAGTGGCCTATGTTCATTTGAAGCATTATTTTTTAAAATAGTAACCACCACGGTGAGCGAGCACCCACAGTCCAACATGACACACACATGTGCGCACAAATTGATATTCAACCTAATATGACTCACTTGTGTCACTGGCTTTGTCATTTGGTTTGTCACAGCAGCCCCCATTTGGACTGCTGAGGCAGAAGACACAAACACTTCGACATGCCAGGGGAAAAGAAAGATGATTAGAATGAAGATTACAATAACAAGTCTTTGTTATTATTATAGTTCCTTGTGTTTCTCAATTATTCAGTTATTTGTGCTATTAAAATTCCCCGCTGTTGTTCAGTTTTGTTTTTATCTTGACCACTTATCCTGTGATCTGCTCTCTGTACTTCTAGCCTTTTCAAAGGTTTAACAGTATCGCTCTTTCTGTCACAGTGAGGCCACCTGGATGAAGATAGCTAGACATGCGAGTGTGTCTAGCTGAGGATAAGTGTGGTGTGGTAAAAAGTTGTTTGTTTTGAGGGTATGCTGTTGGATTCTCAGCATGCACATGTTACAACTGTTCTTTGGGGTTGACCTTGTTTTTTTTTCTTTCCTCAGCTGCCTCGATCAGGTGGCAGTGGTTGACTGTTGGGATTCCACCAAAGGATGGGTATAAATATGAGGCGCAATGAGACAGTCAGGAGCATTCCCAGTTTATGGAGCCACGACTCCTGGTAACAGAAGCTTCAAGCTGTGACAGGCTCAACCATATACAGTATATGGAGTGCGTAAGGGCCTAGCTCCAGGGCTTCCCTTGTGCTCCCATGCAGAGAGGGCCCCCAAGGGAGCTGACGCCAGCTGAGACTGAAAAACAAGGTAAGAGCCCAGCTGACACACATGCACACAGGCTCAGCTGTTTGTCTCAAAGGGGAGTTCAGCATGTGAAGTACACACAGAGAGAGCTGAGAAAATAAGGAGACTGACAGATTTGAGCCTCCAAGGAAGAAAATGTAGTAAGATCATTGAAAGATGCATAGACAGAAGATTCAACCATGTGAATGCTGTAGGTGTGAAATGGTAAGAGCAAGAGAGATTGAACTATTAGTTTCTAAGATTGTTTGACTGCTTTATTGTCAGAACTGGTAATAGAACCTAGATAGTATGGGAGAAGATGAAATAGGGCCCGTCAGTGTGGCGCCATCATTGATCTTACCTGTGCTGTATCATAAGAGCGTTTGGCTGCTGAAATTGAACAATCTTGTGTTTGGAATAATTCTTTATGATGCTTATTCAATATGATGGTTTCTCATCTTCTTTTCCATCTGGTTTCGTCAATATCTATGTAATATGTAATAAGTTTGCTATGTTTCCGATTTTTCCTTGCATTAAAAATGCCAGTTGGAAGCTTTCAGGGCTCCAGTTCTCCTGCCAGCCAAGAAAACGACTAATATAAATGATTGACAACCTTGCTGGGATAAGGTTTCCCATTTAGCAAACTTGCTGTGTCAAAGAAAAAAAAAAAGTCACAGTAGCTTACTGAGTGATGGGCTTGAAGATGAGTAAAATGAAGATTTTGGTGTTGTATCGATCCCCCAGTGCTTGTCTCATGCATTTTACACAAGATCTAAATGCCGCTTATGGTATGATACAGCAGTCTAGGTCAAGGTTTGCTATTCTCTATTCAGTGGGAATCTCAGGGTGTTATGAGCATAAATTCAGCAGGAATCAGTTAAAGCTTTTGGATTGTGTCATGGTCTCAACACTGAGAAGACACTATTAGCTCAACCAGCCCCATGAGGATTTCTAACCTTCAAACCTTTTCTCAATATCTATTATCTTATACTACGGATGGCTGAAATTGTTTTTCATGCTTTCGCAGTATATCAAATGACCTCCTCATCTCTCCTCTCCTCTCCTTGCCTCTCCAGCGTCTAAGCTCTACGTCTCATCATGGCAGCAGAAAGCCTGGAGACAGATGGTCCCAGATCTTCCATGCCGCCCGAGCTCCACCATCCCCACTCTGAGTATTCTCAGTGGAAGTTCAAACTCTTCAGGGTGAAGTCCATGGAGAAAGCCCCTCTGCCCAGTGAAACACGGCCCGAGATTTCACCTACGGCACCTCCAAATATAGAGCTAGATCATGCTGTGGGTCCAGGGAGTGTTATGAAATTATGCCTTGGAGGGAAAAGCAAGGAAAATGTGGAGGGCCCTGGCAGGAGAGTAGATGTGAAGCTACAGGAAATGGAAACCCACATGAACCACCTCAGGTAATCAAATTGCTACATTTTGTGAATGATGTGTGATGCTGATATTATATTCATTTGTTTCTAAGGATCTGACACTATTTCCCCGCCTCTTTATAGGGGTTTGTGTCGTGTCTGTGGAATGGTTCTGAGGAAAGTCAAAGGACCAGTGCACGATGTTCATGGCGATCTGGATGAGGTGAGCAAGTGTGCCTTGCGTAAAATGGGCTGCAAGTTCCCAAGCTGGCCAGAAGTCATCCTTAAAGTCTTCAAAGTGGACGTGACAGAGGACACAGAATCTGTCCACCCCCTTTCCTTCTGCCACCGCTGCTGGATGGTTGCCATTCGAGGTGGGGGGGTCTGCAGCTTCACCAGAACAAGAGTGCCTGAGTGGAAACCTCACTCTTCCCTCTGCCACCTCTGCTACCCCAAAAAAACATCATTCCAGAGGACTGGAAGGAAGAGGAGGAAAGTCATTCCAAGAGCACAGAGCCTGGCAAAAAGGACCAGATGGGACTGCGACACCATCGCTGTTGGTGAGAGGAGAGTTCTGAGACCATTTGGAGACCGTCATGGTCCTGCTCTCAGGGCCTGGAAGAAGTTCAGCATCCAGAGAGAGCAGTGGGTGAGGAACATTACACGCTGCCAAAAAGATCACCTGAGCACCAAGCTGCTCTCTGAGAAGCTCCCTGTGGACTTTGTTGCATCTTTCACCTGCCTAGTGTGTGACCACCTGCTCTCTGATCCAGTTCAGTCCACCTGTGGTCACCTCTTCTGCCGTAGCTGCATTATAAAATTTACCCACGTTCTAGGACCTCACTGCCCTGCCTGCAACTCGCCCTGTACACCCGATAATCTCACCTCACCTGCCAAAGTCTTTTCATCTGCCCTCCATTCCCTACCTCTGCGCTGCCCCAGTGAGGGATGTAGTGAGCAAGTGAGGCTGGACTCATTTAAGGCTCACTGTCTGAGCCACGAGCTGAAGGAAGATGAAAACCAGAGTCTGTCAGAACTTGATAACTTCCTACTAACCAATAAAGGGGGAAGACCACGTCAGCACTTGCTCTCGCTAACCCGTCGCGCCCAGAAGCATCGACTGAGGGATCTGAAGAACCAGGTGAAGGTGTTTGCGGACAAAGAGGAAGGTGGTGATCTGAAGTCTGTGTGTCTGACGCTGTTTCTGCTTGCACTGAGATCTGGGAATGAACATCGCCAGGCAGATGAGCTAGAGGCCATGATGCAAGGTAAGAGGCTATTATAAGGGTTTATGTTCAATCAACACAGCCCTCCACGGCAAAGAAAGGGGGATACAAACAAATGAAAATCATGATAGTGTTTGCTCATTAATATTTCCACCAACCCCCGAGGAATACAGTCATCTCATGAATAACAATGAAGAAAAGTCCACTATTCAGGAGACATAAGAAAGCTTTCTGTGAGTTTGATTGAAAAGCATTTAATTATTGTCCATTTCTGTCTATTGAACCACTGCTGCTACACATTCAACCCCTCCCTGATTTTCTCCCACTTTCACTCATCTTGTCTGTCAGTCTCTCATTCTCACACTCCCTTTAATGCACAATAACAACTCTTGTGAAGGGGCTGTTAGAATCAAAACAACATCAGCAGCTCTTGTATCTGCAAATTACACAGACAGCACCATCCTCCTCTCTGGGGAATAGAAGGCAGCTGGTGTCTGTTTTCATCTACAGCCAATACATCACTATTGCCAGCTTCACTGATTCACCCTCTGTCCCCCTTATAACATTTGAAATTTAGGAAATATTGGATTTTGTAATCAGCGGCTTGTGGGCTTTTGACAATGAGGCATTCACATTTGGGTGTGAAATATACGCTTCTGTCTGTCTCATTGTAGAAATTACTCCAAATGTGGGATATCAAATGAGGAAATTTTAGATACTGCAGTATTTTCAAAGCACTAGAAATAGGCTTCTGTGGGTTGGTATTAAATAATTCTCTTCATGTGTCAATCCTTTCCTCTTGCTTTCTTTTTATGTTGAGACTGTGCCTCTTTCTGTCTCTCTCTGAAACTTTATCTCCTCTCATTTTCTCTCTCTGCAGGCAGAGGCTTTGGGTTGAGTCCTGCTGTGTGCCTGGCCATTCGGGTCAACACATTCCTGAGCTGCAGTCAATATCATAAGATGTATCGGACTGTCAAAGCCACAAGTGGCCGCCAGATCTTCCAGCCCTTGCACACTCTTCGAGCTGCAGAGAAGGAACTTCTCCCTGGTTTTCACCAGTTTGAATGGCAGCCAGCTCTCAAAAACGTGTCCCCATCCTGTAATGTTGGCATTATTAATGGGCTCTCTGGATGGTCTCCCTCGGTGGATGACGTCCCAGCTGACACTATCACTCGCCGCTTTCGGTACGATGTGGCACTCGTGTCTGCTTTAAAGGATCTGGAGGAGGACATCATGGAGGGGCTGAGGGAGAGTGGGATGGAAGACAGTGCCTGCACATCAGGTTTTAGTGTCATGATCAAGGAATGTTGCGATGGCATGGGTGATGTCAGCGAGAAGCATGGTGGGGGACCAGTTGTTCCTGAGAAGGCTGTTCGTTTTTCTTTCACGGTTATGTCTGTCTCTGTCCTGGCAGACGACGAGGTGGAGGAGGTTACCATTTTTACTGAGCCAAAGCCAAATTCAGAACTGTCCTGTAAGCCTCTTTGCCTGATGTTTGTGGATGAGTCAGACCACGAGACACTCACTGCTGTCCTGGGGCCCATAGTTGCAGAACGTAATGCAATGAAAGAAAGCAGGCTTATCCTCTCCATGGGTGGTCTGCCTCGATCCTTTCGCTTCCACTTCAGGGGCACGGGATATGATGAGAAGATGGTGCGTGAGATGGAGGGGCTGGAGGCCTCTGGGTCCACGTACATCTGCACCCTATGTGACTCCAGTCGTGCAGAAGCCTCTCAAAACATGGTGCTGCACTCCATCACCCGCAGTCATGAAGAGAACCTAGAACGCTATGAAATATGGAGAACCAACCCCTTTTCTGAGTCAGTGGATGAGCTGCGTGACAGAGTCAAGGGGGTGTCTGCAAAGCCCTTCATGGAGACGCAGCCAACGCTAGATGCATTGCACTGTGACATCGGCAATGCTACTGAATTCTATAAGATCTTCCAGGATGAGATCGGAGAAGTGTACAAAAAGCCCAACCCCAGCCGGGAGGAACGGCGTAGCTGGAGGGCGGCCTTAGATAAACAGCTGAGGAAGAAGATGAAGCTTAAACCAGTAATGAGGATGAATGGAAACTATGCCCGCAGACTAATGACCCAGGAGGCTGCGGAGGTGGTGTGTGAGCTGGTGCCCTCAGAAGACAGAAGGGAGGCCCTGAGGGAGCTTATGAAACTCTACCTCCAAATGAAACCTGTGTGGCGTGCTACCTGCCCAGCCAAGGAATGCCCCGACCAGCTATGCCGCTACAGTTTTAACTCTCAGCGCTTTGCTGACCTCCTCTCCACTACCTTCAAATATAGGTACAATGGAAAGATAACGAATTACCTGCACAAGACCCTAGCCCACGTACCTGAAATTATAGAGAGAGATGGATCCATAGGAGCCTGGGCCAGCGAGGGGAATGAGTCAGCAAACAAGCTGTTCAGGCGTTTTCGCAAGATGAATGCACGCCAGTCTAAGATCTTTGAACTAGAAGACGTGCTGAAACACCACTGGCTGTACACGTCCAAGTACTTGCAGAAGTTTATGGAAGCTCACAAGGACTCTGCGAAGGCTCTACAGGCTACCATTGACCCGGTAGAGATCCAGGATGAGGATGAAATGTCTTTGGAAGTTCCTGATTTTTGAATTTTCCTTAACTATTATTATTTGATTGATTTCTAGAGTGTTGTACCATTGGTCAGTTACCTCTACATTGAAATATTCTGACTTTCCAGAAAGTGAAGTCGGTCTCATTATGCTTTAGGCCAGAGGCCAAACACATTTTATGTTGTTTTTTGTTTTTATATTTTGGTACTTGGGTACTTGTGTGTTGTTAAATATTAAAAACAGATTTTGCTTGAATAGCCAGTGTTTTGCACCTGAACCCATAAATGGAGATTATTTTATGGAAAACAATGCTATTTTACACTTTTGATGTTCGTTTTTCTTTCTTTAAACATTTATTTGACTTTGAATTGCTTTGTTAACTGTTAGTTAGTACACCACAAAGACGTGACAGCAGAGGCAACACGTTTTTCTGTTTTTTTTCATACTCATACTCATACTCCTTTTCCTTTTTTTGGTTTATAAATCGACACCATCTGTGAAAAATGGTGCATTTTATTGTATTGCAAAGATATGACACATTTATGCATTTATATAGAGAGGATATTTATGGAAACAGATGAAAGCGCTGTAAGTCACAGAGAGAAATCGTGTTAAAAAGACCACATTTGTGGCCACTGTATTAATATATCATTTTAGCAGGAGCAAAATGCAATCACAGAGACCCAAATGCTCTTTGTTTCATGAGTGCCCTCTGAAAAAGATTACTTTAGTGCTTTATCGTGGGATCCCTGTGGGGCAGAATAGATGCCAGGTCACTTTGAACCAATTTTTATCTCGTTTAGTTTTTGCACAGTGGACGATAGATGATACTTATTTGAATTCTTCTCATAAAATAAAACATATACTGACCTTTTTGTTGATATCATAAAAATACAGTATGGTCCATTACGGTGCCTAATACCCCATGGACTCTCTAGCAGGCAGGGATTTTTCTCAAGTTCTGTATATAACCTGGCTCTTTTTCTCAGCTGATGTATCTTCACAGCTTCAGTCATCAGGGGAGAGGGATGGGTGAGAGCCAGAGAGACCTGATGTAAACTGAATTGTTGGCAACTTTATTTGTTTGATTGATTGATTATATTGTCTTTTTCTGCCCTCACCATTTTGAATTGTGACAGGCAATTTTGTTTTCTTACTTGATTGAATGTTTGATTTTATTTTACTGTCATAAATTTAACCAAATGACAGCTATGAAATATCCACATTTCATTGGGTACTTGTCACAGTGCTACAATAACGCCATGTTTTGGAGTGCATTATATTGCAGCTTGTATCATATTTGTTTTTTGCCATAATGAATTGCATTTCCAAAGTAATGGATGATGGATGAGTCACAAAATTCTACTTCTGTCATGTTTCACAGTGTATATCCTCATTTTGGGCTCACATGCATAGACTAAATGTACAGTTTACATTTACCGCACAATACTTTCTCTGCTCATTCATTTTGCATACACTAAAGTTCTACTACCTACCACTACCTTCATATTATGTTATGCTGTATGTAGTTATTTCTTATGTATTGTCACTGAATCAGACAACTCACAGTCCTTTTGATGAGTTACTTTCGATAAGTTACTTTTGTGGAATTTGTACTTTTTGTCTCTGTTTTCATCAAATAATAAATAAAGACCGAAGAATTCTGATTTGGATGTCTTGTTTGCTTGAATTGTTATTGTTTTTGTTTTTTTTCCAATTTTGTATTAGTAGCACAGAATTCAGCTGTTAAGTGTTAATAAAAATAATTCTAATAATAAAAAAAATAACTAAACAAAATAACAATGATCTGTTAGAAAAGATTAAAACAAACTAGATGCAGACCTGCGTGCAGAGAACATGGAAGCACTTAAAAAACTAGAAATTCAGTTGATTTAAAAAAAACAAACAACTTAAATCATTTAACTGCCCACAGTTCTGATTACGTATTATATATCAATATCATATCTATGTTCATGTTTATATGACTGCGAAATCAATTTAGTATACTTACTTAATACTTGACCCTGAAAGCTGGAGTTAGTAGTCAGCATATTCCTCAAGGGAATGACAAATAACTGAAACTCACATATGACTGGATCATTTGATATAAAATATACCAGGACAACAGTTCACATCTGATCCCTCAAAATGAGCTAGTATGCTTCGTACAGTAACTTTGTGTGTTTAATAAGATATTTAAAAATTTTACCTTCATACTATGAATATTTTCAGAGTTACAGGCCCTTGAATACCTAAAGGTGGGATGAAATGTTGAGCTTTTTAATTCCCATTATGTTCTCTATAATTGTTAAGACCTCGTAACCTGTCAAGATAGCCATGAGAAATTTTCAGGACTGAACAGTGCATTCAAGCTCTGTTCAAACCTGTTACTAAATCACGGTTACGGCTTTTAAATAGAGAAACAGCATCGGTCTTCACACATGTTCCATTTCATAGATTGGATCAAACAGCTTTAGGTTCTAAAGAGGTTCTTAAATGTCTTTTGAACCTGGAGAGGGACATGGAGCACAGAAAGTCTCAGGATTGATGGACGCTTTCTTCACAGTTCATTGCTTCATTATCCATTTAGCTTATTACAGTTTTCTTTTGTTATAAGGTGGCATGCCACTTTTATCTAATTTACTCAACTTTGAAGAGAAACAGCCTTTGTGATCCATGCCCTCCACACTCTCAGTGGATTTTTTAAAACTAAAGTCCTAAAGTTGCTTGATCACAGTGATATACCCAGGCTATTACAAGGAGCTTTCCGTTACTCTTTTTAATGGAGTGATAAAATTTGATTGTATTAGAAAATTATTTTGACACAGAGGAGTCATAACTAGAAGATTGTAAAAGAAAGACCTTTTCATATGCTATAACATGTTTTCACCAGCCATATCCCCCATATAGTTATACAATTAAAGTTGACCCCAAAATCCATTTACTGATAATTGTTTCTGTTTCTATATTATAAAGATTAAACTGGTACAACTTTGCTACTGAAAATATTATATATCACGAAACAGTGTTCTTGGCTTTAGATAGCAACTGTGGGTGTAAAATTCGAGTTGTGTAAGAGTTTTTAAATTTCATATCACCTGTACAAATTTGACAATGGCTCAAATATGCTGGAGAACATAATAATTAAATAATTAAAAAATAATAAGTACAATTTTAGAGCCATACCTCTACACCGTGACTACCTGTAACAGTGAAAGTAATCATAGAAGTTAAAATTTTGCATGCCTTCACTAAACACGCTAAATTTATTGTATAAAAAAATAGCCATTAATAACAGGGTCAGGTGGGACGCACCGGCTGTTTTAAATCTTTTTAGGATAACGAAACGCCGTTGTGAGGACACACAATTTTAGACTGAAAATCACAAATTTTATTAAGGATTTGTCAGTTTTATTGTACAAAACACTGCAAAAAGAATTCGGCTCCATCTGCACTTTGAAGAAAGTGATAGGAAACTAAATCTGTGGTACTTGAAACATACTTATGAAAGAAAGAAACAAAGAAAATGAACCTTTTCACAGCTGATAAAAAGTAAAACTGCATTTTTGTCACACGATGTGAAATCACGACAGAAACATTCAACAATGAAAGGAAATGTTTGCAAATCTTCACAAACTGTTAACTGTTAATTTAACTCAAAAATAAATCAAGTAGGTGTGAGTGTTTGTCTGTTAGTTCAACAACTAGTCATGTGATCTGACTTAAACTTGGCTTGTGACTTGATTAAGTTCAGTGAGCAGTTTAAGGTAGTTTGAGTGATTTTCTCACTTTGGTTTATTAGATTCCTGTTAGGGTAGAACAAACATCCAAAGCATACAAAGTTTTCACACATCATATGAAAATCCGAGTTATTCAAACAGCCTTCTGAAAAAGCTTTTTTTGGCAGGGGACATCTTGATTGTCAGAGGTCTTTTTCTGTCTTTAGCTTTCATGGTGATGCGCTTCAGGGGTATGATATGTCGAGGTGGGGTCATCTCCTGGTAGGGCAGGCCTCCGTGGTCCAAGCAGAAGTACTTCTTGCTGCCCTGAGAGAGTTTCAGCAGCAGGGTCTCAGACAGCTCCATGCACTGGGCGTGCACCCAGTGGCCCCCTTCCCCTCTGGAGCAAAAGATCATGGCTGGTCGGTGGAGCTCTGTGGAGTAGTATGGCTCCCATGTATTGGGATCCAACTGACAGCCAAGGCAGCATTTTATCCAGTAACCTGTTTGTGATTCATCCTCTTCGTCCTCTTCATTGTAAGTGTCCCCTTCTTCGTTGCTGCTGCCATCCAACTCATGTGGCTCACGGCCGAAGTAGAGCTCCTCAGAATCCTCAAGAGGAGTGGAGTCATCATAATCCGTTGACTCCTGGCTGCAGCCAAGGGTTCCGTCTTCCTCTCCGGTCTCTCCCTCTGTTTGGAAGTTCACCTGGTAGAAGTAATGCATATCTTGTTGGGATGGCCTTCCCTCTGTGGGCACAGCTAGTAGGATGCTTCCCTCTCCAGAGCTGCCACCAAACCAAGTGCGACTATGGATGATATCTGGGGTCCACTTGGGTGCTTCTACTGGCTCAAAGTGGACTCCTTTCTCATCTAGAATCACAGTAGTGCACTCCATCCTCTTTTGGGAGTCTGACTGATATCCGCCTAAGATGATATATCTATGAGTGGGTCCTGTACGGGTAAAGATGGCACTAGAGATAGATAAACCATTGTCTAGGGCTTCACAGGAAAGCAACGGGCTGCCTTGCAAAAGTTCAACATGCAGGCGAAACAGGCGAGGTGGACGTGAGTCTGAGGCAAGTGAGTGGCCTCCAATGAAGTAGACACAGTCTTCTCTGGCAAGAGCCAGATGGAAAGACTGTCCATCACTAAGCTCAGGTAAAGTGTGAGCAGAGCAGCAGCCAAACTCCAGGTCAAAGAGGAACACCTGAGGTGGACAGTCCACAACACTGTTCCAGCTCTCGGTGGTCCTTTCTCCTGAAGGCATGTAGGACCTACCTCCAAACAACACACAAGCTGTCTTCCCACGACTTTGGACCATGCTCATTGTGTGGCCGTATCGAGGTCCTGGCACTTCTGCCACTAGTTCTTTCTCTTTGCAGCGGAGCGTTAATTTACGATTGCAACCACGACTATCCATGGTCAGCAGGTACAAGCTTGATGAGATCTCATTATTAGGGGTGCGGCCACCGTGGATGAGGTAACTCTCAGGAAGCCCATCATAGGGGTCAAGGCGGCAAACAGCTGGGCAGCGTAATGGGGGCAGGTAGCACGAGTCATTGGAGAACGAGATGGCCCTCAGCTTCATCTCACCATGTTTAAACCGTACACCAAATACTCCTGTTGGACATGAGCGCTTAGGCCAACCCTTCTGGCCAAACAACAGAACTTCACCATCCAGCTGCAGCAGAGAGCAGCCGGGCTGCAGAAGGCCTGCACAGTTCACTGGAGTTAATGGCTGCAGGGTCATTTTCTGGCAGGTGTCTGTGTCAAAACAGCAATGAAACACACAAACACAATGCGTAAGTCAGCTGTTGTTTGTGTTCATTCAGAGGGTTGTAATTTTTCTTCCTGTTTACGAAAGTAACGTGTCGAAGAACACAGTGTATGTAATCATAATATGCACTACAAACCCTAAAATGTAGCATAGAGTCGATCATACTAGCTGGAATTCACATTATTTAACATTTTTATAAAAGTCATGGCATATTTAAAGGCTACCAACACTTAAATAGTGATCAGACACAAAAAACAAAAGGTAATATTGCAATAATAATTATAAAAGTTAAGTTGTAAAAGAACACTGAATAGCAGTATTATGCAGTGGCAGTGTAAACTATTACCATTAATAGCGCTACTACATTTGATGTCTTCTGTATCTAAGCCAGTACTGACATTAGTTTGCAAACTAAAGTGGCACCTGCATTTTCTAGAATCCAAAAAATAGAATCTAAACAATTCCTCATGCATCAAGTTCACATTTAAACTCTGAAAAAGTGAGAAGGTGATTTACTGAGAATGTTTCTAAGTCTTTTTAAGCATGAGCAAAAAGACCTTGAGCTTGGTATTGCAAGAACACAGCTTTACTCAGAGAGCGAGATAACTTGTTGTTCTTCCATTAATGTAGAACTGATTTTAGTTTGCTTACCTCTGAGCCAGTGGCAAGATGCAGTGCTTGAATTTTCAGTGAATCTTATGATCACCAAGATGAAGCTAAAGTGCTCTTTATGTAGCTGAACTTTGACAAAGGCAGACAGTGGTAGCGTTTGTGAAGCTTCGTTGACTCACAGACACTTCCAGATCTTGAGGTTAACAGTCTGTGACTGCTGCACACTGGCAGGTGTGATGCCTGAATGCTTTTAGTGAGACACTTCAGTGATATCAATGTGAAATCACCTTTGCAAAACCTTGCAAAATGTATAACTGTCTGCTATATGCAATTTGTGTTTCTTTCTTAATGAACTGTTCACATTTTAGATCTAAAAGAATTGGGGACTCCTTCATTTGCTCTTTTTTTTCAACATTTTCTTTAAGGAGAATTTTACACAAGTTAAGAAGTTGTGTTGCGAACCTTGCTTTAATTAAGTGATAAAGACAAGATAAATCTTTAAACCTAGAATGGGCAACATGACCTACATTGAAGAAATAAATGCTTGTGGAAAAAAATGAGATTTGCTCTGCACCAGCTGGAAAACAAGCAGCACTATATGCTTGAATTTTCTACCTTGACAAGACACGCCTCTTTTTTTTTTTTTTTTTTTAATTTGGAGGGTCGAAGTAGACATTGCAAATATATGGAAAACCACTATATGTGCGCCATCTGTGGTGTGCCATCTGCGAGACGCCCATCTGAGAAAAGACTCCTTAAAGAAACACACTGACCGACATGTGAAATAAAAGTTTAAATAACACAGTTTGAAATGATAGAGCTTGCCACCATGTTATCTTGATTACTGTAATTACTGAAGCAGATGCAAGCATTCGCTTAATTGCATTTAGACAAATCAAAAGTTTATTAATATGCTTCTGAGATTAACTAGTAAATTAACCCAGGAAATTTCAGATTACTTAAAATTTTATGACAATTGGACTGTGCGGTCCTAAAATAACTTTTTCCCAGTACCAAACCATTTTCTGAAAGCTGAAGTTGTCAGATAGCTAACTTGACGTACATGACTGAAAATAGCAGTTTTCTCACTTGTTTGCTCTACCAAAGCTTGAAAAACAGATTAAAGAATACTATCAAACTCTTGACTTATTTATTTTTCTCAACTACAGAGAAGCCTGCTTAAAAAATGTTGGTGGCAGACACGTGTGCTTTTGTTACAATGGTATAGCATTTACAGCTCAACAACATGCATAATTAAAGCTTGTACATTGTGTTTTTCTTACACTTGTTACACACCAAGCCTCTTAATTTTGTTATGGCAAACCTTATTTATTACATAAAAAATGATAGAATCCTTGAAATATTAAGAGACTGCTGCAGGTTTGTTTACACATTCACCATGCATATTTGAACATTTTGCTATACGTTTCTGTCTGCCTTACACACATGCCATATAAATCAAGAGCTTCAATAGACACATAACAAACAACTCCTAAACCATGACCTTAAGAGTCATTTCATTGTGAAACTATTCATTTCACTGAACTTCTTGACATTTGCAGTCACTGATGAATGACATGCCAAGAATATGAGCCATTGTTTCACACAGTAGAATGAACCTGATGCATTAGCCTGCTACGAGACTGCTTCATGAGTGGGAGGTTAAGGAAAAGAGAAACAAAACATTCATCCTTCAGCAATGTTGAAGCATCATAGCATCTGGTTCAGTATAAAATTCCTTGCACATGCCTCTGTTTTAAAGATTTGACCTACTGTAGGTAAAAGCAGACTCTTTATGTGAGTGACAAACACATGCCTAAATGCCTAGAGAAAAACTGAGCTGGAAGCAGATGTCTCCTCCTCTCATTAGCATAATGTTTTTGTGCACCGAGTGGCTGAGAGAAAACTTGAGGAGTGTGCAAAACAAAGGCAGAAACCACAAGTGCCTGGAAGACCGTTACAGCTTGAAAACACAAAACAGCAGAGCACCTGTGTGTCTAAACTGATGCTTACAGGGCTGAGTGGAAGAGAAAAGAATCTACTCCCATTACTAGAGACGATATAATACAATCAAATGTCAGTGGGATATGCAAATTGTTTTTTTACCCTCTTTATTTTTTTGAGAACTGTTCCATCTGTATGAATTCAGCCTTGGAAAAATAAACTTTTTTTTTGGTTACCTGAAGGCATTCACATATACCAGCGTTGAAAAGCCTGCCTGCTATGTAACCACAGCTGGGATGGTGCAGAGAGTGTGTAGGAGGCACAGCAGTGTGTGGCAGACCCCAGGCCATGCAAGGATTTTGTGCATAATTGATAGAACAAAGTAATTAGAATCTATGCTAGCACCTGTTTTTGTCCCTGGTAATGTATCACTACCTGACTGTTGCTACCCTGAAGTGCGGTTTTGATGGATGGCGCGGTGACAGCTCTGATGTTCTGATGATCACTGTGCAGTGGTGTTTATCACTACTTAATGTTACAGTAATTGCTCCCCTTGTGGTGATTGGTGGGCTACTGAGTGCTGGTGGTACTTCCACCTGAGTCTGTGGTATGGTGGGTATCATCTTGCGATAGGTAAAGCGTGAATATCACAGATCAATCTTGAAATTCTAAACTTTTGTTTTCACACAGCAGGCTTCTGTTCAGTGTCAAGTGGCAGCCTCAGGGGCTGAAAAATAAAGCCTATATGCAGACGTGCCAAAAGTGAGTCAGTCCACACATATGTCCGCGTCAAAATGTCTAACTGTGCAGCTGAAATAAGCAGGTTTACAGGCTGGTACAGAAAAATACTAGGGAATAATAGGGAACATTTTTCTTTCTATGGGGTGATTTTTCTTTTTCAAAAACACAAATGTTTTAAAGAGTATTAAAACTTCGTTATGCGGCTGTGTGTGAAACCTGGGAGAAGGTTTGTTTTGTTAAGTACTTTTTGTATGGGAGTCTGCAGTTTCATTAGTCCAGTAAGTAATTTTGTTTTGAGTCTGTTTTTTTGTTGTTGCTCAAAACGAAAAGTTAGCATCCACTTTTGATATCACAGTGATGTGATTTTAGTGACAGTGAAAGACTTCCCAGGTCTACCCGGTTAAATATGATCATGTCAGACTTAAAAGGTACTGCAAAAATGCCATGGGGGCATCCACGATTTCTGGAAAAGAAAGAAAGAAAACAAAAGAAAACAGAAAAAAACTAAAGTCAGTACCACACTGGTCTGACATACCCTGAAGTCTGTAGTCCTGTCAGTTTAATATTTATGAACTTTAACTAATCAAGTTCAGGGCTTGAAATTATATGCAAATATATTCAAAAAATTAAATTAATGTGGACAGCATTCCAATTTTCACATTTTCCTCTACAGACTCTCACAACCAATTCAAAAAAAATTTAAATGGTTTAACATGCCAGAATTACATCCCGCTTCCATTAAGTGCCATTTGGCTAGCCATTTAACTTCAATATTTATAAATTTTTAAAATGCTGTCAGTTTAAATAAAGAATTAATAAGAATTAACTACACTACAATACATTTCTAAGGAAACAGTCTGCTTTGATGGCAGAGTTTTTCTGCTTTATGCAGAGCATGATCTGCAAGGTTTCGCTGTCTTTTACCCACATATGCACAAGGAAGGAGGCATTTATTGAGATCAACAGTAGACTCACAAAATGAGTCACAAAATGTGTGAAAATCCTGACCTCTGTAATATATTTTATGGCATCATGGACTGTAGGTTTTTAGAATGGTGCATCATTCATCATTTAAGAATGATGGAGTGCAAAGTGGTCAGGCTGGGGCTGACTTTTTCACCCTATGTATGGCTTGTCCTCTCGATCTGCCCATCACAACAGCTGCTCAATCACTTGCAAAGACAACAAACCATGCACGTAACATTTCTTCAGAGACTCTTTCATAGCAAACCTTTCTAAATGTAGAGCGTGGCAGACAGAAGCCCTGGTGCTTGCATGCAATTCAACAAGTTGAAATAAGAAACTTCAGAACTCATATTTGTAGAGAATTCTGATTTTAGATGATCAGGTTTCTGTTTTACATTTGGTAGGAATTTTTCTAAGATTTACCGTGAGTCATGGGAAAAATCTGAATCCTTTTCATTTCTCCTTTACTTGGATAGTGGTAGTTTTCACATGGAAATGACAGTGTTGTAATGATGGGTTCATTTAAAGCTGATTAACATTTAGCGGTATGAATTTACAACCTGCATTAGAAACGTTTGCGTTGTATTGCGTTATATTAGGGTAACGCCTGATTAAGAGGGCAAGTCATAGTCTTTCCCTAACCTTAAAAAAAATATGATTGTGAAGGAGGTAAGTTGTGACAAAAGCCACAGATTAGTATTTCCAGTCTATTTCTTCTTACATATATGTTAACCATGCACATTGTTTTTGGTTATATCGCGTTTAAAGGTCGTTGCACTACAAACTCAAAAGATCAGTTAATGCAAATCTGAATGCTGTTTAAAGTAACAGATGACTTACCGCATAAGGCTGATGTTTTTTGCCTAATGTGAGGGGCAAAGAACATAAGCCCTGGCTCTTGCGTGGGTATAGTGTACAAGGCACAGTACTTTGACAACAGAGGAGATAGAGCATTGCTTTTAATGTCCTCACACTCTGCCTTTTTGTTGTGCAGTGGAAGACCACAATCAGTCCCAATCTTGCTATTTCTGACTACATTTTTCTAATTCAGTGAATGAATGCAATCTCAGCTACATACCTTTTCTAGAAAACATGTTTGATTAAGCAAATGATGGCAATATGAATTAATTTTGCAAGTGATAATGTGATAATGTGATAATGTGATAATGCGAGTCTCTTTCATGCTTAATGTTCCTTTCCTCCAAATCCCTCTTCTCTTGGAATCATGTTCTTGTTATTCTTGGTTCACCAAATGTGCTATTCTTCTGCTGTCCTCTTTCTAAGTGAGTAGCATATGAATTGCCTTGGTACACAGTAGAAGGCAAACTCGGGGTCTTTATGTAGGCCCTCTGTGCATTTTTAGGTTTGCTTCATTTAGTTGTTTATGGGATGTGACTGTTGAATATGCTGAACAGGCATCCTAAAGCCATGTTTTACACTGATAAGCTATCCTTATCCTGTTTCTCCAATCCCCCAGGGGGTAAGTGAGTAGACACAAAACTGTTGCCCTGCAACTTAACTTGTTCCCAGATATGGAGGGATCAAATGACAAAGAAAGAATAGAGCGGTCAGAGCAGAGAGGGGGCTGGATGTGACAGCAGTGAGACAATTCTGTGGATGTTGTTGGTGGATCAGGGAGAGGTCAGTGGCTTGTTGATCCTATGCTGCACCCTCCAAGCTTGATGGATTGAAGCTTTGAATAAGAAAACCTCCATAACAGTTTTCGATCACACCAAACCCCCTCATGGATTATCACCTATTCTCATTCACCAGTCCTTATATCTCTGTCTGTCTCTTCTGGTTTATCTCCACATTCCTCGCAATTGCACTGAGTCTCGATTTTCTTTAAGCAAATGACCAGACTGTTTCAGCACAGGGGAGTTTACTTCAGATGTGTACACTGAAGCATGAACAGGACCTCAGGCAATGCCAGCTATTGATTTTGCCATGATTCTGATTAGAGGGCTCCCTGCTGCAGTCAATACCGTATATCAGTGGACTCCACAGTAAAACTGATGCCCTTAGATAGTATCCCATATTTGGTTTCCCATTAATTAGGCTGTTGATTATTTTTAGGATTAAAAGGCAGTTGAGTGAGCACAAGATCCCTTAGCATAAAAAACAGTTCGGCATGAGAGACTCTCGACTGCCGAAACAAATCAGACACTGGATGTAACGACTACAGTCAATAACACCACTTGATCATCAGGATTAAATTTTATGGGCTGCTAGACACTGTACACTGTACGATATGAGTAGGGTGAAAAAGGCTCCTCTCATACAGCTTTCACTGAGTGTCTTATTATCTTATATTTTAATGAATAATGGTGCAGCAGGTGACATATACCAGCTGCAGGAGTCAATGCTACAGTGCTGAAAATAAGATTCTCTCTCTTGTGCTTTCTCTCTCTCGCTCTCAATATATATATATATATATGAATGGTGTAAATGCTTTGTTGTTGCCAGAGATTGGCCAGACTACTTCAAGCTGATAACAAGACAACAGTGACTCAAATAACCACTCATTACAATGACGGTATGCAGAGGGGCACATCTTGCTTATCTCTGAACACACAACACAATACAGCAGCATAAGACCACAGCAAGTACCCCTCCTGTCAGCTAAGAACACGGTTACAATTCACACAGGTCACACAAAATTGAACAGCGGATGTAGAAAAATGTTGGCTAGGCTGATGAGTCCCAGTTTCTGTTGAAACATTTTTAGGCTATGGTCAGAATGAGACAAAAAACAACAACATGAGAGCATGGATCCATCCTGCCTTGTACCCATCGTTCAGGATGATGGCGGTGTAATTATGTGGAGTATATATTCTCGGCACACTTTGGGCTCCTTAATTTCAATTGTGCATCATTTAAATGCCACAGCCTACCTGAGCATTATAGCTGACCGCGTTCATCACTTTTAGCTCTCTTCGCTTTTAATTCATGACAGAGGTGTCAAACATGAGGTCTGGGGGCCAGAATTGGCCCACTGAGCATAAATTTTGGACTTTTTGAAACGTATTTTAATAGATTTAATAGATAACAGATTTTCCAACTTCACCTCTTCCATGGCCATTTATACCACACCAAAGTAATTAAGTAGCGATAAACAATTAAATGACAGAACAAGTTCTTGTTTTCACTATCTATTATAGAAATTTCTCTTGATTTACAGGATAGTCTGGACAATGAGCTACCAGAACTTTTTCTGTAACTGCAATCTGACCCATGATGTATGTGTTCGACATCCATGTTTTATGTACCTGCGAGCAGCCCATCTTCCGATAGCCTCTTCTAGCAAGATAATGTCGCAAAGCTCAAATCATCTCATTGCAGTGTTCATTGCACAGCTCACTGCGAGTGTGTGATGTTATGTTAGCGTAATTTCAGAGGAATTTGTCCAGCACCTTGTTCAATCTATTCCATAAAGAATTAAGGCGCTGTACGAAACCGTAAAGTGCAAATTACCAGAAATTTTGTTGCAGACATTCTTCATCTTCAGAGAGTAAGCTGGAATTATTCTGATTTCGTCACATTTCATGTTTTACCCCAGCAATCTGTTAAAAACATGTTAGCATGCTGCTGCTGAACATCCTTTGTCTTGTGAAAGACTGGGACTATTAATGTTCCTGTAAAAGGCTTTATTTCAAGAATTTAAAGAAGTTTGTCCTCTGTCTTGTCAGATTTCAGATTGGCATTTTAATGGGTGGCTCTTCAAGAGGACCACTGTAAATAGATTCTCTTTTTACACCAATTTGCTTATTCAAGAACTCCTCAGAAAGTATTTATGTAATAAAGTTTTATTTGTCTAGATATTTAACACATATTTTTGAAAATGTTATTAAGCGAAGCATTTTATTTAAATAGGATCGTACCATTTTTATGCATAATTGAACTACAGATTGTGTCGATGTCCTGTTGTTAGTGTTAAAGCTACCGCACTACCTATTTTCCATTCTCTCTTTATGTTCTGTCAAAACTTGGCAAAAATCATTGTTTTAAAGTACATTTTGCTCATACATATTCAGTATAATGAGCATATATGTGGTTTGATAGTCACGATCTGACACTGCAAATTGGCTGCCAAAGATTGATGAGTGGTGGGATTCGTCTTTCTGCCAAACGGTACAGATGTGATTTGGCTGTTGTCTCCGTTGCCACTCAGAGATGCTGACATAATGAAATGGTTCACTGTGAACTCCCACCTTGATTAGAATGAGTAATTATGAATATGCTGCTGTAAGCGTAAAATCGGACTGAAAGGAGGGGTTCTGGAAAGTGACTGTTCCTCTTTGACTCTGAGTGGCTTGTAATTGCCTCCACCACACGATCAATGACTCCTCAGAATTTGGCACTTGGATGGATCAGCTTGTCTGGATTATCTTTGGAGCTTTAAAGCCAACATTTCACAGTAATATTTAAAAAATGTTTGTTAGTTACTCCTGTTTCAATTATCTTACGTCTAGTCTGGCAATCAGTGAAGTGACAGGCATAATAAGAGGTAAGACTTTAATAAACTAAATTAATAGGAAACAATTCATAACAAGCTTTTTAGCTATATCAGCACAGTAACAATACTAGAAAACTTTCTCATATTGGAAATAAAAACTAGTCTCTCATAGTTAATTCAGCATGACCTTGGTTGATGACAGCCAGTGAGAGTTGAATTTGGATGCCCCATGATACTCTGACATAGACTAGCATGCTACACTTTGCCAAACATGGCACTTTTCCCTCCTCCTTGACACTTTGAATTCCTCCTCTTGTCAAATTCCCTCCTCCCCATCTGTGTTTCTATCAAACATTTACTGTAACTGCCTGTAGACAAAAACATGTCAAGAGATTTTTTTTCTGACTCAACAATCTCATACGATTAAAACTGCAATATTGTTTAGAGGGGCTTGCACTGTGTAGTATTACCTGTAATGTTCAGGTCACAGTACATGGAGTATTTTACTAGGGGCGGGATGAGTACTTGGTTGCAGTCCTTAGCTGAAAAACGCAAAATATACATTAGCTCCACTGTTTTTCTATTGCCTGTGCTCATCACTGCTTCCGTCTGCCGGGCTGCAACTTGGAAGCCATTTTTAAGTTAAACAGTTAATCAAGAGGAAGGACATGACAGACTAGCTCTATTTTCCCTTCCTCAAGGTGAAATGGTACATATAGTCCGAGATTATTAAGACACATTTCACCCATGCATCCCCACATCTGTCAGTCTAAGCCCAGGAGGCCAAATGTCCTTTTCTGCACACATTTACACCATCCTTTCTGCAACACCTCCGGTTCTTCTAGCAGGATAATGCAATGCTGTGTTTCCTTGGTGTCGTTCCACTAAGCGCTTCTTCCATGTTTGCGGTCAGCATTTACTGAGTTACTAAATAAGACCTTATTTATTGTTTTTGTATTGCTTCTGAGTCTGAAAAATGAATGTTCGTGGGTCTTGAGTCACAAGGCTACATCTATATTTACACATCTATTCTTTTTAAATAACAAAATATTAGGAAAAGATCTCCATCCACATGGAAACTCAGAGCAACAGGTGATAATGTAATCCTGACCGTGATAGAAATTTGGTCAATCAAAAGCTTACAAACAACAACACAGCGCACAGTCTGACATCAAAAAAGGAGATAATGGTGCACGCTTTTGATGCCGAGAGATAAAATCTCTGTTTTCTTCTTCCACCTGTCAACGCGGAACTGAGATTCTGAAAATATTCACCCTGGAAGGAGTTTTTCAAAAGCTCAGTTTTCAGTGATCTAAAATGTAACTTATTTGTGGATGAAGGGTGCCCAAATTCTATAGAAAAAGCCAAGTCTACCAAAAATACCTGTATACGTGTGGTTAATGCCTTAGTCCTATTGTTTGGAAGTGTATAGCTCCTCTGCTGCCTTGATTTATGATGCCAGTAAACACTCTCCTCATGAGTTTAGGGTCTCAATTAATAGGTTCAAGTCTGACACATGGTAGCCATGTTGATATTTATATACAGTTCATTTTACTTGGCTACAATAATCTCCTCAAAATACATCAGCCTTAAGCCTCCGGTATGATCTGTTAACGAGTTAAACTACTAAAGCTGAAATGGGTTGAGGACATGTTTTGACTGAACTTTCTCTCTTGCTGACATCGCAGGGATGTAACATTGGCTTCATTTGTTACTAGACATAAACCTCTGGGGGTTAAAATGAAGTGAGTGCAAAAATACTAAAACTGCAGTTCCTTAAGTGGCCACCTGAAGCTGGCTTTGAAAGTGAATCAAGTGAATCAAATCATGAAGAACCCGTTTAAAAATGCCCGACTTTAGAGCTGCACTAAACATGTTTACCAGCTAGTGTGCGGTAACCTCATCCATTTACTGTCTGGAGAGACAGTTCTTAGCGGTTTAATTAATAGTACAAAGAGGAAAGGAGGGCTGGCTGTTTAATTATGACAAGCATCTTGTCTGTGATTGCTAAACCAGGAAGAGGGAAGGGTTAGCCTGGAAGTCAGAGGATAGTGTCAATATTTAATAGCACTGGCTCCTTAAAATTGATTGAAACTCCCTTTTATGAACACAGGGGGGTACATAATTGTACACCCTCATCTGTCTTTGACACTTACCTTCTGTTCTCCTTTCAGTGTACTCTGGGTTTTTGCAAGAGCTCTCGCATTTTGCCATTGCTATTATCAGGATTGCTCTTCTCTTTTTTTTCCCCTGTTACACTGTTTTTGACCCCTCCTTTCCCTCTCGTGTCCGTTATCTGCTTTTCGATTCCATTAGCACAGTGACAGAGAGGTGATTACAGCCAGCCCATGTCTTTTAATACAGATTAGACGTCATCTGTGATGCCTTTCATATGCCTGCCGTCACGCCATCCCAAGTTATTGTCTGGGGCCCTTTGGCTTGAGCTGTTGATATGGCCTGCTGTGTGCTCCTGTAATGCTGTCTGTTTTCTCCGCACTTTGCCATGGTGAATATCAGTATTTGACACAACTAATAAGGCCTTTCATTTTGATGGAATTCACTCTTGTGTTTTTTCTTACTGAGGCAGAGCTCTGTGCCTGGGCTGTGGGTGGAGCTGAGAGACAGATTGCGTCAAACAATAAAAGTTGTGTTTGGCAGGCCTGGCTAGCACTCTCTGCCACCTTTCACTCCTAAAAAGTACTGCAAGCAGTGTCCGCCGGTTTAGACTATGAGAAGGCAGAATAATTACTTTGCAAAATTATCATTTCCATGCATGATTTCGTGGTGATACAATTCAATTACATTGACAAGAAACCCTTTCAGAAACAACTGGAGCTTGATTTTAATTGAACAGCGAGTCAGCTCTCATTTCCTCTAATTTGATTGTCACACTCCTGAATTGTGTTGGATGATCACACACAACAAAGGCGATGAGATAATCATTGCCAGTGTAATGCTGCTTTTATTTTAATTTTGAAGAATACAACAGACTTGCCATGCAGGTAAGAGAGGCTGTCATTTCTAATCAGGGCGAGCCACTGGAGCATCCAACAGGAAGATGGGAAAAGCTGGAAAAGGACTTAACGGTTTTGTCTTTCCGCATCTCACTATGTGTCTGCTTGAATGCAATTACATGTCCTCAGGTGGCAGTGTTCATGTGCCAGTGTACCTGGAGTGACTTCAAGTAAGAGCATTTACCTTTCTGTGTGCACATTAAGTATCAATAATGCCTTCATGTGCCCTGTCAGCTTGTCCTCTGTTTTTCACTTGATCGTGTTCTAGTTTCTGGTCTCCTATCAGGAAGGTGAAGACAGTGATGCACCACTCACCTGCGTCTGCCACCTGACACTGCTGTAACCGACCCTCACATCCAAAAGCATGACAACAAGGACAAAATGTCACTATCATGAAACTTGGCAAAGAAAAAGCCTTTTGATTAAATGTATTCTCTTAATGATAAATTATCTGTGGGTTTACTTTAGACAATTTGATATATACATATAAAATAAAAATCTGGCATAATGGCATATTTTTGGACACTGAAAAAACAAAACAAATGCACACACAAACAGCAAATAAAATTAAATAAAATTAAATAAAATTTAAAAAATGGGGTGCTGACACACATCATGTTTTCACAGAAGCTAATTTTGACTTTTTTTTTTAGTTCCCGGTGAAAAGAAATGTCAACAATCTAACCCACATATAATCCTGCTTTTGATTATGTTTACACACACATCTGTCCATCAAACTCAGTCAAGAACATAATTTTACTGTTTACTATTGAATAAATCAGTTGATTACAGATGCGTCAGTGTAGGCGAGGATTAAAAGGTGGGGTACAACAGGCCTTTGAGAAGTAAGAGATGTACACGAGGAAAAGAGAGAAAGAGCACCGTGTGCGTGTGTGTGGTTCAAGGGAAAGTGTTCGCTGGGTACAATTGTGAGCTTTTCAGTGTTTGTAGCCCACTGGGTGAACATGCAGCACTGTGATTAATTTCATGTTGCTACAGTCTGAGTCTCAGTGCTTCTCTGTCAAAACAAATGGGTTACAAAGGATGGACAGATGGGAGGTACTGGCAAATGTAACTGTTAGCTAATTTAATGCAGGTTATATGCAGTTCCTCCTTACGTATGTGACTTTTTGGAATATTGTTATTATTAAGAGAACTTGAGTTTTGTCCCCTTTGCTTGCCATATTTCACCGTGGCTGTGTCGTGGGTTTTAATGTGTCACTCTGTGATGCTTTTCCTTGGACGGGTTTTTACCAGCACAGTATGTACTACAGTATATATAAAGGGCAAAGAAGGCGAAAAGAGAAATATATATACAAATAGAAACTAAGTGTGCGTGACATATTTGGCAAGACTTCATACAGCTGAAAACTGAAGCATGTTACCCAGCATGTATGTTGGTTTACTTTAATTTAAAATGTTTGCCTTTCTAACATTGTAATATATTTTTTCTCTGCTAATGGCAGCTCACATTTAATTGCTTTAGAGAACAATGGAAAGGACAAGCTCGCTTAATGGTTATGTTAAACTTTCTAAGCAGCAGAAACATTACACCAGGATCTACATTACACAATTATAGGACCTTGATTAACCATACCTTTTGTTTTATTAAAATAAGCCCACGAGCATTAGTGTTCTCTTATTCTTTGTTGTATGGATAGAAAAAAGTGATTCTACATGGATAAACAGGCTTTGGTACTGCAGGGGTCCTGGAGCACAGACTCATCCTCCCCCAGGTGGTGCCACAGCCTATGGTGGCACAGAGGCAGGGGCCATGACCACAGCCTTTCAGTTGGTGCTACCCCAACAGGAGAGATGAGGATTGTGATAAAAGGGTACCCCCGAGGCCTAGCCTGCTTCTACTGCTGTTTGCAGGTGCACTGTTAGTGGGGCACCAACAGTAACACCCAGGTGATAACGCTGGAAAAGAGCAAATCAACAGAAGAAAGAAACAGGGCCTCCATCTGGCACAGCTGTTCATAGTAAAACACTCTCTGTTGCTTTACTATTAGGATTCACTGAGTTTTTTAATACTTTACAGGGCATTTGTCCCTCAGGATGACTGTCAGATAAAATGCAAAGCAAGAAAACTAATAAATATGCAACAAACACGATATAGTCGAAATGATAAATCATAAAGTTGTGCAACTGTGCCAGTAATAGAAAAGCAGGTGCACTATGTACATAAAACATATTTAGATGTTTTGAAGTCGTTAACATTCTGGTTATATAGAAGGGTTTGGGGATACTTAGCATAATTTCAATGATGGACCAAACCTGGAATGCTTTTTTCCCCTCTTTTCGAAAAAGCACAGCAGCTAAATTTCCTACCACTGGAAAACACTGCGTCTTGGCTTATCGCAATATGATATTTACCACCCAGATTCAACAAGCAACACAGCCATTTAGCCTGTTAAGCTCAATGTACTGCCAGGCAGACAGCAGCTGGAGTACACACAGCTGAAATTGTACAGGCAACATTTGGCATTCATAGGACATTCCCAACAAAATAACTTTTTGCTTGGCCAGATGGGTAATTGATGAGAACCACGGCAATAGTTGAAAGTGATGCTTTTGATGCCATAGAGAATGTGTACACTGAGGACAGAAGAGGTGAATGCATGCTACCTGCCCGATGTTATTTCAGGCCTGGATGGAAGGCAGAGTAATTTGTTCTTTTCATGGACAGATGGAAAGCAGAGTGACAGATGATTCACTTTACTTCATCTTCTCTTTGCTGTTATGTGTCTAATCCTACTGCTGGTCCCTTGTTAATGTCTATAGTGACACAAACAAACAAGTACAAATTCTGTCCACTGCTGTATTACTCTCGTGATGATGAGTATTCAGCTCGTTTAAGCAAAAAACAACAACAACCCCCCCCCCCCAAAAAAAAAAAACTGTGAGAGAATAAGAGAAAATCAAGTCTCAATTTTGCACCTAGAGGCAAAATTGAAAAATACTGCTATTTTCTGTGAAGCATATGAAACAAGAAGCGGTGTTATATTTAAGATTGTGTATTATAATATATTATGATAAGGGTAGTGACACTGATATATTAATTTGCAAGAAGCACTTAAACATTGTAGTTGTTTGCAGTGTAGCCAGTTTTCCAATATGCTGCAGGATAGTTTGTTTGTGTATTATCTTAACATCTTAACATGCAATGGTATCCAGTGAATATACTGAAATAAAAATACTTCATAGTCCACTGTGATGTAGTTAAATAATAAATCACCTAGAAAAAGGAATATTTGAAAAGTAATTATGTTATAACCTGTGCTCCCCAGCTTATCGGCTTCTTTTGTTGCAAAATAGAACAAAAAGTAACACGAATGCATAAACAAAACACAACAAACAAACACAAATAAAGGAAAGAAAAGAAAATTATCAGTGGCATCTAAACCACAACAAACCCCAGCAAAAAGACTGACACAACATAATGATGATGGTAATCTGTGCGCTCTGATTGAAGGAAGATGATGCCTTAGTTAATCGGGTTTGATGTGCACACTAAAACAGGTCAAAAGATGAATATGTACTGAGCATATGGTGTAGAGAAATCACATTTTTAGAGGAACACGTTTTTGTTTTTTGTTTTTTTCACTTCTTTGGGCCAATCACAGAGACTCTTGTGTTTGAGGATCAGGTTTGTTTACATCCTTGAGCTCCTGCTTACATTTGCAAACACAGTTCTCATACCCTACAGTCCCACTTGCCCGCCCATGAATCAAGTATTTTACAGCTGATGATCATTTTAATAGTTCCCAAGATAATGTGTCTGATACATAACGATGACATCTCAAGGGATCACAAGAATAATCCTCTGGGAATTTTCTCCTCAACAGTTACCCTGCCAAATGAGAGAAAGCACAGATTTGCTTTGTGCAGAGAGAGAGAGAGAGAGAGAGAGAGAGAGAGAGAGAGAGAGACAGACAGACTACTGTGAAGCACGAAGCCACCAGTCAAAGCATATCATGTCACTTGCAATATTCTTGCTGAGAAAGTTTCCTCCTGGCCTATTTAAGATAGGGATAAAAAATTGGTGCCATTATTATTTTATTATTTTGCCCTTGCCCACTATGTCTCCATGAACTGCTTGCACCACGGTATAATCAGTGAAGGTAGTAGGTATTAGTCCCTCTCTGCCACGAAGGTCGGTATATTTCTTCTCCTGTGGGGGTCACTGTTACCACATCTGAGGCAATGAGCCTCATCCGATGCTCCCACTGCACTAATGAGTTATGGTGGCGACTGCACACAGACCACCAAATTTCTGCAACACTGAACACACGCTCACATCCAGACACATGGACTGGACACAGATAGATGCTCCCTGTACATGAGTGAGCATGTATACTCCCAACAGTGAGGACTGAGAGGAAGCGCAAAGGGCTCTGCACTCACACAATAGTCTGATAAGGGGCAACGTCAGCTTTGCTTTCACTTGATAGTCGAACAGGGAGGGAAAGAGTTGGTCTAAAATAGCTGCAATACTAAGTACATTTCAAAGCTCCAAGGATATAAAGAAACCCTGCTGGTAATTGAGCGTTGTATTATGGCCATAATGGACCTTCCTGACCTGTCATGTCACTTGGAGATTTAGACAAATGGATTGTGTTGGCTGTGATTCATGGATATAGACTTTTTGTTCTTGTGCGTATGTATTTAAACAGTTGCTGCTCTTATTCATTTTGTAGTAAAATTAAGCAGTGATAGCACAAATGACAGCGACGCATCATGTTTGAGAATATTCACAGAAATGCACACAGAGAAACAGGGTCCAGTATGCATATCTATTTTTCAAGATTTGTCAAAGTTACCCCCACTGTTCCTTTGTGGCAGACATTCACCTTGCCAGTACTCAGGATGGCACCACCTGTCAAAGCTTGCCTTGGGCCTCAGACAGAGCCCTCTGTGGTTGAGACTGGATTTTGTGGCGGATCAGTGGGATTTATGTGGACAAACAGACTGCCACTGTATACTTCCACGTATGCTGCCCAAAACTCAATTTGGTTGTACTGCGACTCATCTCTACCTGCTTGAATCCTGATGAGGACAGGGACAGTGGGGGGATGAAAGAAAAGCAACAGGGAGAGGGTATTTCAAGTTCAAGTCTGCGGTGATTTTATTCAGCTCTTTCTGGGTACTTTAAAAGGACTGTTTCTACTTGATGATTTACTAGGTAGGGTTTTAGTGACATATGAACTTTTAATTTTTTTTTTTTTATCATTACTGCAGCTCATATTATTAGCTTGACCTTTACATATGAACATGAGGTCTGGTCATTACTGTGGACCAGTATGCATTAGCTGACAGCCGTTGGAATGGCAGATGACATAACCTTGTTTTGACCTTGTGCAGCCATGCGTGACTGCATCTTTCAGAGTAAGTACACTTGATGTCAGGGGTATGAAGCGGAGCCCCAATCAGCATCTGCATCTGCTATATCTGAAAAAAAAATAAAAAAATAAAATAAATACTGAGGCGGTGTACGTGGGTGACTTTTCGTCCCCTTTGTCCATTAAATCCGTGCAATATTTGTTGAGATATTTCTGTGTGCGTTAAAGTGGTTGATAGAGCCACATTGCATCAGAAATGTACAAATAATCATATAAAACTGTCTGGAACTATTTTAGGCTTATAAAATGCAGTTCACAGTTGGATTAAAAAGTCAGTGAATGGAATATAAATGCAAATGATGACTCATGGGAAAGCAGAACTGCAGAACAAGATTCAGTGAAGTCCTGAGATCAAATTCAAGTTGTAAAAAAAATTGACTTTAGCTACATGACATGTAATGGCAGATTTGTAATCATGATTTTTTTTTTTAAACCAACAATGCTGATTAAGCAATGTCTTATTTGTAGTTGACAGTGATTTATTGAACTGCTTCTATGTTAAGGGGGAAAGTGATGGACAGTGACAGAGCTATATGTATGTGTGTGTGTGTGTGTGTGTGTGTGTGTGTGTGTGTGTGTGTGTGTGCTTGAGCAAAGCCCGCATAATGCCTGACCAAAGGCTCTGACACACACATCCGCACACAAGCTCTTCCTCAAGATAACAGAAACACTTTAAGTTGGTTATGGAATAGAAAAAGCTGTACTGGAACTTAAATTCAAGAGTTTCTGCTTGCAGTCGACTTCAAATTGTGCGGCAGATCCACACAGAAAACAAAGAAACAACAACAACAACAACAACAAAAGAATATTGTTGCTATAATTCGGATGCAATTCGCATCATTTTGAAGAACATAATATGTTTGTATTGTTACATCCCCACAGTATCCAGTAACTATCCCCTGTGCTATTGTGCCACTGTGAGATAACACCTATATATACACCTAGATTGAATGTTAGAGGAAAAGGGTGAGAGGAGGTAATTCACTGAGGTAATAAAGTAGACAGATCCCATCACAGAATTGAATTAGGCTCACAACAAAACTTCTAGCTTGCTGTTACTACCTACCTCACACCTACTTTAACTGTAAACAGTTTCATATGTGAAATCCTGTACAAAGACAGACTTAGTTCATTCGCAGTGGTAGTGCTAGTGCAAAACTGCTCTATCAGCTATGTGTGTCCTTAGCATCGAGGTGCTTTTTTACCTTCTAAAGGTTCATAGCCATGTCTGAAACTCCATTGACGTTATCTAGTCACGATTGTAGCTGATCGCCTTGTGCGATCGACTGCTGGAGCTGGAGAAAAAGTGCTCAGTTCCAAGGCGAAGCTGGTGAAGAGAGAACTGGAGAGCCTTTTTCAAGGAAAGCCCAGCAGACAGGATAGGATAAACCCAGCTATGTTCAGCACTCCATCGCCTTTTCAACATAAGTATTTACCCTCAGAGAGTTCCCATCCAGTGGAAAAGCCTGGTGCCAGTACCGATGTATGGGTGACCCATAGTAGAAAATAAGGGCAGTCATCTTTTGCATTATGAAGGTGACATAGAGACTTGTCTTAGCAAATCTTCTTTTCATCCTTCCTTCTTTGCTGGTGATCACAGGAAAGATGGAAGGAAAATATAGCTTGGTGTAATCGCATATGAAAATATGAAAATTTGGTAAGAGACAAACTCTGGGTGTCAAAAGGTTCTTGTTTTGTCTTTGTTGTCTTTGTTTAGTCTGCTTGTAGTTCAAATTCTTTTGACCAATACGTTTGGGGATAAAAATATATCAGTTCTCTTCTGCTTATCCAATTAAGGGTCGTGGAGGGGCTGGAGCCTATCCCAGGGCGAGTAGCAGGGTACACCCTGGACAGGTCGCCAGTCTATCACAGGGCTAACACAAAGAGACAACCATTCACACTCACAATTTAGAACCATCAATTAAGGTAACCCCACTAACTTCAAATCTTTGGACTGTGGGAGGAAGCCGGAAGAACCCACGCAAACATGGGGAGAACATGCAAACTCTACGCAGAAAGGCCCTCGCCAGATGGTGAAGTCGAACTCAGGACCTTTTTGCTGTAAAGCAACAGTGCTTACCACAACGACTACCCTGCAGGTAAACAGTCCGTGTTTAGTGGAAAAGAGTGCATTTGCCGAAATCCACTGCAATAACTAGGGTTATCAACTAACAAAGAGTAGATTTTTATTAGGTTTTTATCATTTATCTACATTGGTAGTGTTCGCCCTTGTTATATTAAAAACCCTTAAACTTTGGACGTAACATCATATGAGCTTCATGAAAAAAATCCAATTATTACATCTTGGTGAACAAAACCCAATTCAGGTTAATGTCCCGTACTCCACATTTTGCCCATTGGATTTCTTTTTTTGTATGACTCTATTTCATTTCCACTGCATG
>VVHJ01052257.1:0-22821 GCA_015107715.1 Tylochromis polylepis
TCTGACCTTTTGTGAGTAGTTTTCCTTTAATATTCCAGTTTAAGTCTCCTGTTGTCTTGTAATCATTCTGAATTGATCTTATGCAACAGCTATCTACTCTATTTCAAGCATATATTCCCAGAATATAACTATGCCTCATGGGATATCCTAATTAAAATGCTAATTTCATGAACAATGTGAAAGCACACAATTAGCTGCAAATTAAATCACACGAAGCAGATTCAAATAACAGGCAAGCATGAACTGGTTAATCCTTTTACTCTGTTAAAATGAAACCTTCTTGACCTGTTTAACTGCATTTCTGGGGATATTAGCTGAAGTAATGGTAAAACAATGAATATTTAAGAAAGTCATAATCCACAGAAAAGACACCTTTTTAATCCCCAGCCACTCAAATATGGTATGATAACCAGCACAGGCGGTGACTTTTAAATCTGGGATTTAAGAGAGGAGGGGGGAAGGAACAAACAATGAACAGGAAGTGCAGATGAAAAGGGAGGCTGCATTAATTAGATGACAGCGATGGGCTATGGCGGTGAAGACAAGGCAGGGAGAAAGGGGATTGAAACTGTTTGTAGGGTCTGTAAAACAAATGGCGCAGGTCCCTGCGGGAAAGAGATTATTATGGAGTCTGTGTCTGTCAAACATGTGAACACAATACAAAAAAGGAAGGGAGGTGGGAAGAGGAGGGGGCCCGAGGCAGTCCTGTAGCCTCTGAGGGCCTAGGAGGACCCAGGCTCTCCCCAGCAACACTGGTCCTGCCAAAGAATGTCTGTAATCCTCAGACTGACTGAGGTGATCCCGTGGCTCTCTCTGGCAATGCAGCAGGCTTCCCTATTGTCAGTAACGCTCAAAGAGGAGAGGGAGGAAGCCAGAGAGGAGGGGGAGGCAGTGAGGCACTGGGGAGGTGGTGTCCTTTCTCAGCCTGGCCTTATGAAAGCTCCCTGCTATTGTCCAAAAATTACAATTGCACTTTTCTGATCTTTTGTCCAGTCCTGTTGACAGTGGTTATTGACTAAACGGTTGGACATGGAAAGGATATGACCCCCACCCGTACCCTCCCTGCCTCCCTCTGTTTTTCAACTTTGGGGGGCCTCCATGAACAAGAGAGGAAGCAGGTTTGAGGTTTACATGTAGCATTAGACTTTAAAGGGGTTTGAGGCAGCTTATGTGAAAAAGGAATACAGAGATGGGCGGAGGCTTTGGCCCTTAGGAAGACAGCGGGAGACACAGCGAGCAAGAGAAAAACTTGGAAGAAAGAGAAGAAGAAGAGGAGGAGGAGGAAGAAGAAAGAACAGACTTTTCCCTCAATGTGAAGATTTTTTTCCCCCGTTTCTCCCCTCAAACAGATGCTAAGGCAGATGGTGGTGAATTAGCAGAAAATGGGCGAAAAAAGAAATGAGACAGTATATTAGAAGTCCAGGGAGGACGGACATGATGAAATAAAGATTAAAACGCCTCTGCAGAGGGAAGGAAATCTCACCCAGGGGTTGTGGGAGGTCTGAGGTGTCATTTCGGAAACATAATGTCCAACGGCTTTGGTGATGAGCGATATGCTCTGGGCCTTGTGTTGCAAAAGACCCATCATACAGCAGCAGCGGTAGCAGCAGGACATTGTGTATCTCACTGTGGGGCTATATAGGTGAGAAGCATCACATTAATAAAATAATGAGGATAACCTAACGATGGATCTACAAATTCAATAAATGTAGTACAATAGATGGATTTTAAAAAAACACCTATTTAACACTTTAATTGGAAAGAAACATATGCCCATCTTCATCATGTGCCTTGCAGGAACATTATTAGTTTTATTTCTATAACCTCTTTTTGGCCTTGTACTACATTCTATAAATCTATAAATAGAAAGCAATCCACTGGTATTTCTCCAGAGTATCTATTACTTTGAGAGATTGACAGAAATAAAAATAGTGAAAGTTCAGACTAGGTTAAGACTACACAACATTACAGCCAGTAATTCTGGCTGCCTATTAGATTTATCTGTTGCAGGCTGAGGAAAAGCATGCACTTTGTCTTCAGACATGAAAACAGCATCTCAAGTGTTACAATTCCAGAGGGGGTAAAGTGGAATTGCTGTTTTTACATTTCTGTACCATTTTTTGCCCATAAGGAATATGGATAACAAATGAAATATTCAGCCACATTGTCTGATTTATCTCTTTTATTATCTGCAAATATCACCCCGGCAATTTAAAGGATAGCTCGCTTCATTCGGGCCTTTTCGCTTGGGGCCTGACAACCTATCAACTTTATACCGCATAAACAGGTCAGGATTGTATGAGCATTTCTATATGTTATAGTTTAAGGTTTTGAGCTCACAGAAATTCTAAATAGAAATTGAAAAAAGGAAAAAAAGAAAAAAAAAGGCAGGATCCTTAAGGGGATGCTACAGACCTTCTTGCCTGAGAAAGATAAATTTGCACTGTGTCCGTTTCTGAAACCAGGGAACAAAATGTTATTAATTTCAAACCAAGTGGAGACCTCCGTATCACAATTTTTCAGGCTGTAAGTAATATGACTCTCCTGGGGAGGATGATTGACTGACAGGCGCTCCAGTCCGGCTTTTTGTATGGGCTGAGTGTTTTGGAGCATCCCTACGATCCAGTTTGTCTTGAAGCTGTCAAGTGATATAATAAGCCTTAGTTCTTGCCCTCTAAATGGGCTCTGACTTCACAAAACTAATAGTGTTTGAAAACTGGCCTGCATTCACACTTTAAGAAATAGGGATTAGGATAACAAGACAAAGTGGAACATATTTTATTCTGACACTTTCAGAAGAGGCTCTAGATTTCAGTAGTTACTGTTTTCATTATAGTTATTTTATTTGGTTGGTGCTAAATGAATTGACCAGATAATTGGAAACAAACTTAGAAAACAGACCTTTAATTTCTGTTTAGTCATTAATAACTTTTTCCTGCATTATTTCAATGATTGTAGACAGTTATTATATTATTTAACCAAAACGATTTAAGATCTGGAGACCATGGACACTGTTTAACAGCTCATAAAATGTCATAAAATGTACAAATTATGACAAATGTTTATAGTATCCTCAAAAATCCAGATAGTGCTAAATAAAAGCAGAGGATGTGTTTTGTTTGCTTTGTGTATATATCTGCATGTGTAACGTTTATCTTTTCCTTAATCCAGACAAAAATACACAAATTAATTTTTAAAAACTGCAGCATGTTTTGGCCAACATATTCAATAAAAGATCGTGGATTTCCTTTTTTGTTGCTGCTGTAAAAAATATTTGGCAATTTACACATTTTAACGCCTACATTAAAAACTCCAGTCTGTGGAGAAAGGAGGATTTACCACAGCAGTGTTTTTCTCCTTGTATGGCAATACTGAGATCAATTTGACAAAGGGGGGAATTGGCTAACTTTGAAATTATATTGAAACCTGAATGAGATTCAAAAGCAGAACAAGTGAAGCCAGTATCAAACCAAATACTAATCTTCTGGTTTCTGGTATAGAACAAGGTACACTATTATAAGACAAAGACATAGTAAGCACAGTACAGTCAGTAACTTATCATGAACTTGGCTGAGATCAAATGATCTGCCCTATGACCTTGACTGAAACACACTTTCTGTTCCTTCTAGGTACTCTGTCCCTCCTCTCTGCATTTCCAAAACACACTGCATGGCTAAAGATAGTTATTCCACCTTGAACCGCTCTACATCACCTCCCCTGAGAACACAAGTCCCTCTTGTGAAACCTTATACGGTACAGCATTTCTCACTTCCTGAAAGGGGAATAGAATGGCAAGGGGAGAATATTCAGCATGGCTCACTTTAAATCAAGATAAAAGACTGAAATAGAAAATAATGTGGGGAACAAACCCCTGGATAGCCCAAGGCTCTTAATAGAAACACATGGCTGAAGGCTGAGGTGTTGTCAGCAGCCAACCCAGTGATATTCCTTTTTGATAATCTGGCCTGCCATAAAATTAGAATAGCAAATACCTCCTGACAAAGATGCATGTTCCTCCTCTATTGCGCCATCATAAAAAAAAGGGAAAAAACTCCACTGGTGACTCTGAATGCCACAAACTTCAATTTAAATTTACAGCGCTGCAAAAAGAGAAGTGATATGCACTCAAAAATTTTAATAACCTATTAAGTTACGACTTCAATTTCATTTTATGAATATTTTCCTTGGGGAGCACAGCCATCACCAGAGAAAGATCGAAATTTAAAAAAGATAAATAGTGCCATTAATCTACAACATTTCTCTTCCATTATCCCTGAAAATGAGGAGTTATTTTTGCTCAGATCCTCACGTAATTAGCTTCTTACACTTGATTCACTAGCCAGAAAATGACCATGTTCAGAAAATTAAAAATTTGTCATTAAGTGGAATTTAACATAATACCATTTATCTTTATATATTCCTCCGCTGACAGGCAGCAGCCTTGGATGTTGATCAGGCTTTTGTGTCAGAGGACTTAGCACTGTAAGAGACGCAGAGCTGTTAATGTGTGCTCAGTTAGCAGGTGAATATTGGTGATTTTAGCTGCTTTCACTCAGAATATTTATCCTACTAATGGTGCTGTCATTTGAAATTGCGAGTTGCCATTTGTGCTAAAATGAGAATAGGACTGAAACACAGTGTTATACTGTTTCACTCTATTATGAAGACAGATGTTAACATCCAGTAATGTGTCCACTTCAGTCTTAAAAGGCAAGTTGTTTCTTTTTGCTCATTTGTTTTCAGATGTTCATATTTATTTTTAAGTAAGTACATTTTATTTATGCAGCACATTTAAAATCAAAGTACTTTACAATAAAATAAAAGAAATTAGACCCTAAAGCTTGATGCTACATATGTTCATAATGTTTACATAAAATAACAACAACTTAAATGTACAACTTAATTTTTGACCTGAAGAATTAAATTGCAAAAAAGAAAGCATTAATTACGCTGGACATCACTGTTAAAACAACTATATTATGTCTGATAATGTCATTACTGGACTTTGCTTGGTTCAGTATGAATATCTGAGGAGAAGTTAGCTAACATTAAGCCTCTGTGATTTCAGCTGCTTTTGACATTGCGGTTACAGAACTCTGTTACTATTATTTCAATTAGCCCCATAAAAGAGAAACAGTTAATGGCAGGAATCTGCTCCTTGCATGAGTAATGTTTGCAGAGGAGCTCTCCTAGAAATCACATTTATATAAGCTTACACCTAACATGACAGTAAAATACATTTTAAAAGAAAAATATGAGGAATTGTTGAACATAACTGGAAAATGTTCGTAGGGCATGTCAGTTAAATAAAGTCTTGAGTAGTAGAATTAAACTTGCTTATGTGTATCCAGGGTCTTGATACTTTCATGTTTGCAAGTCCACTTTTTGGTGGCCACATAAACTCATCTGTGGAGACTTTGTTTTTCCAACTGTGCATGCACCACAAGCACCAGACTTCAAAGAACCAGAATGACTACTCGGCCATCATGTCTCCAACTGTGTCCAACAAAGTATAATCAAGGCTTAATTCTCTTAAGGACAGGCTTGGTCTAGATAATAACATAAAAATCAGTCATAGTGACTTAAGATGAGCCTGTTAGCATTTGTTATGCATGAACCTAACCACAGATGGGAGTCAAAATCCTGCCAAAAAATCATTTTCTTTTACAGATGTTTCCATAAATAGTAAAATTCAAAAAAAAAAAAAAAAATACAGAAAAACATCAATAAAAATTTAATATGAAAAATTATTCCTTCCTTCTTTTAAAATGTACACTGTACTGTATCTTTTACTTTTTTGTAGTAGTAGTAGTAAAATGTCTGTTTTAATGTACTTTTTAAATTTAATTCAAATATACAGTAAAATAAAATAATTGGCCAAGCACGGCGTGGCTTGGTACTTTTCAGGTTAAAAAAAAAAAAAATTGAATGTTATGGTCCCTCATGTCTTAAATCAATGAAAGCTGAAAAAAGAAAAATTGGTTTCTGTTCTACGACGTAACAGTGCCACCATTACTGTGATGGTTAATCATACCAACAGTGTGTCTACTGTTGTTTACTAAAGGTATCATATCTTATTGTGTCTGTTATGTTTGTGATGCTTACTTTCTGGTCATTAGGTTACGTTAAATAACATTTTATTTCACAGCAGTCCCAGTGTCAGTTGAAATAATTTGTTCTAACCACTGCAGCCTCTGGATATAGTTCCAGCCCACCAGCCTTAGCTAGCCAAGCAGTGTTTACTTAGCTAATATTACTGATTCACCAAAGAACATAGCTGTATTCTGGTCACTCTGAGATTGACTGCTGTTAACTGGAGTCTTTTCTGCTAACATTTTGAATCCACTTCAGGCAACCGCTGAACCGCATGCCCCGGAAATCAAAGATAACAACCCTTTGCGTAGTAAAGGTTTGTGCATCACATAACTGTTTTTGACATTTATTATTTGTGAAAGAGAAACTTTGCTACTAGTTAGCTCCAAAGGCTATCCCCCCAAAAAGCGAGATCCTCAGAGATCTGAAACAGACATTCAGAAATTCCTTCATAAATAGTGACGTAGTTGCTTCAGGATGGTGATTTAACTGCAAAATGATACACACGATCAGCAATCTTGCTTTGAAATTGGAATATAACTAGAAAACAACCAAACGGCAACCAGATTGTGTTGAGTCCCCATCACAAGAGCCACATCACAGCTGTCTGCTTTTATAAATTAGACAGCAATTATTTGCAATCTTTCACCAGTCTGTCTTAAGGTGATTATAGTCAGCACAAGTTTAACCATGATTTTTTTGGAGGCAGGTTGCCTCCCACCAGGCAATCGGTCCAGTCACCTTGCAAGCAATTGCTCAACGCAACTACTTGCATTCATCCTCCACCAGCAAGAAAAATTCACTGCAATCATCGGGCAACCATCAATTTTTCCTAGTTGCAATAAGGTATAATAAGCCATCGTATTTTTACTCTAGTGTGACTAAGACATTAGTCAGTGTACAGTATACTGGGATTGAGAAAATATTTTGGAAAACTGAAAACATCGTGTGGTTTGGACAAAGACTGAGGATAATTCACATTTCCTCTTTGAACAAATACAGAAACCCTTAAAGCCGTAGAGGATTAACTAGTATAGAAATGTTCATTAAGGCTCTAAAAAGTTAATGTTCATTTTAAACACCAGCAACAGATA
Organism: Tylochromis polylepis; assembly: GCA_015107715.1. NCBI lineage: Eukaryota > Metazoa > Chordata > Actinopteri > Cichliformes > Cichlidae > Tylochromis > Tylochromis polylepis. Next base: position 7,188 of record VVHJ01052257.1, read on the forward strand.
TAAATTATTTGAAAATACCAAAGCAAATCCAGTGACAATGCATTTAAAATGATGTAATCAATGACTGAAACATGCACAGACTGATTTGAATTGGAGGTTCTGTTCTGTGCTGCTGTGTGCAGTTCTGTCATTTACTTAGTTCAACACAAAAACATGTTGGTCATCATCTCACAGCACAGCAGGCTATCCATTAAGATCTAATTGATCATCAGAAGGAATGGAAGGAAGAAATGGAGTTGATAATGGTGAGAGAAACCATTTTGTCTCACTCCCATTACAGAGCAACAGCATTCTTGTTTAGTTATTATTCTCCTGTGACTATGAAAACAAGAAGTGAGGGGCCACATGCTGCACTTCTCTATTGAAAAACTTTCACTTCTTATAATAGACCTGCACAAATCTTGTAAACCTTTAAAAGACATAAAAAAAATATTGTCTCAAAAATACATGAAAACAGTTGAAATCATCACAGGAAACGACGTGAGATTCATAATAATTAAATACATGAAACTTATACCACAGCTGAATTGTGTTGCGATGTGCATGATGTCACGGTAGTGAACCAAATTAGGGATACATGTTGTACAATGAAGCCCTCACATCAAGTGGTTAATGCAGGCTCTCGTCACCCATGCCTGCTCCCCCAAAGCAAAAGCACATTACCGGTAGCTTTAAACTAATAAACTCATTTCATAATAAAATGTGCAGCTGGGTTGGTAATAAATCATTATGGGACTTCTTGTTCCCTTGATACAGTATTGAGGCATTGACCCCAATCAAGTGCTTGCAACAAATATTTGGAATTACAGGCTGGAGTTGATTAATTTCACAAGATTCAGAGATTCTTTAAGAAGATTAACTATAAACGCCTCTGAGAACAGAAAGTGGAAAAAAGATAGTAGATAAGTGGTAAAGCTGTGCATTTTGATTTGCCGATGCTTTGATATAAATTTTCTTTGAATTTCCTGGAATTTTTCTGAAAAAAATGAACTAAAGAATATAATTAAATATTTGAGCCAAAAATGTTTTCATTTAAAATTGTGTTTCATTAGTTTTGTTTATGTGTTTGGGATTCTGGGGATTGTCGTCCCATGCAGGTTTCCACAATTTCTGTAAAGTCGAACACGTCATGAAGTCACTGGTTTGTGATCTCATAAGATTTGGACCCTATAGAGTTTCTAGCAACAGACATATACAGAGATATTTTAAATGTCAAATTTTTAAATGATGAAGCAAAATTTTATATGTTTTCAGTGCAGATTAAGAAAAATAATTTGAATAAAAACTGTGATTAGAAGCAGAGAAAGACCTTTAATCATTACAAAATTATACGCAAGTTCCTTAATTTTGACCTAGGTTTTTTGAACTGTCAAAATTTAATGCCTCAATTTAATTTGAAAGATTGGGGAGCTGGGGCCTTAAATCAGCCATTAATTGGTTTATTAAAATCCTTAATATTAAAAAAAAAATAGATTGAGCGACTTATTTTGCTCTTGTGAGGTACAAGCTCATAAATGTATCTTTCCATGGCAATTCTCCCATATTCAAGTGAAAACTTCAGAGAGTTTATGGAGTTCTGAACATCATAAAGACTGATGTACTTAAATGACCCCAGACTTCATAAAGGCACAGCAAAAGATTATTAAAGCTGACATCTTGAGTATAAGAGCAGGGAAGCTGATTACCACACAATAGGGAAGTGTGGTATTCAATCACTTGTAATAGCAAAGGAACAAAAGCGCATCCTGAGGTTGCATCAAACTCCACTCCACGCATTTTTCACCAGCCCCTCCCTCTAAAACAAAACCAAGTAACCTCACATGCGAGTCACACATCTTTTCAGCTCCCTGGGGTTTCTGAACAATCTCTCTTGTCTTCAGCCAGTTTCTCTGCTCTAACCTGCAGCAGCCATCAAACCCATTAATCCATCCACCGAACACGACTATGACTGATCTGGTCGCCAAACAATTAATTTGTATCTCACTGTCGTTTGGTGTGGATGTACACACTATCATGAAAGTATCAATGGCAGTTCCACCACCAGAGTGAAATAATAGAGTAATAAGGCAACCAGCGTTTGACCTTGGAAGACAGCTAATTCATCTTCCCATCCATCTTAATTATTTCCTCTGAAATGGATACAAAAGGCAACCTGAACATTTCATCAGTTCTCACATGACAATTTCATTTTTTATGTGTTCGTAATTCCTCCATTTTTCTTATATGATGCAGCATTTCTTTGTCATGAATTCAAAGGACTGGCCAATAAAGACTACACCAGTGGAGATTGAGTGGTTTATTGAAAGTCCATGCTAGAACCAAGAAGCACAATGAACATTGGTAGATAGTAAATTTGTTTGCTTAAAAAAATCAAATTAAATAGGACAAAACCTCACCAAAGGCTATGACGTTTAACTACAGACTTCTTTCATCCATATTATCATGTTTTCAAAGGCAGTATTAGACTTTAGGCAACTAGTCTAACTGATTATAACGCTGGCAACTCAATACAGATGTACTTTTTCATTCCAGAAAACACATAACGCTGAGCCACATTACTAAAACATTGACCAGCTTGTTATGACTCAAGGTTCTTCTGGGAAAAAACTTAGGTCATGCGGATGCTACTTTGAAACATATCAATAGCAACAGCAGTTCCTGATAACAGTGGCCTCACAGCAGCCTAGTCTCCCAACTGCCCTGATTCTAATTGTTGAGCATTCCTGAGAAAACTTTCCATTCACTGAGGCCACATCTCACATGACCCAAGACACAAGATACCCCAAGAGGTCCCATGTCCATGTTTTGACTGATCTGAGCATGAGCATGTTGCCTTTCCAACATACCCTTAATATAACAATCAGGATGAATATTTTCCAAGAAATTTAAAAGTTTTCATTTGTTACCAACTCAGTACAAGAAATCTGGATATATTTTCTCAGTCTACTGATTTCTCAGGGTTGCTGCTTTATTGTTCCATCATCTGTGTTAACACCTTGTTAGACTGGTCCTTTTTACTTTATTTTTAGACTTTTACGATGGATGAATGTGATGTCCTGCTTTTAACTTTACTGTGGCAATACCAACTGTCCTTCAACACTAAATCACTCAAGAGTGAACCTGTCTGCTGTCAGCTACACAGTGCTGGTGAGCAGCATTTGGAAGCACTTGTAGCTTGTCAGTCTCATTTGATCTTCATCAGTGTAAGTTTTTAAGCATCTGACAGATGATTCAACATGTAGGTTCAGCGATAGCTGTCAATCAATCGAGGGCAGAGGCGATTTGGAAAGTGTGAAATGTTGCTGTGAAAAGAAAGGGAACAAAGCTTTTCTTTGACAAGTATAAATGATTTGTGCAATATGTTCCCTCATTTATCCATCTTACTGGACATACAGTAGGTGATTATCTGTTAGTTTTTGGGATACCAGTAAGAACATATTGTACCTCTTGGTGTTGACATTTGATCTGTCAGCTTGTTTGTTTTCCTCAGACATGTAATCCTGTTATTTAGGTCCATGTGATCAAGCTGCCCTTTATACTCTGATTTTCTCCCCAAGAACTGTGTTTGTAACAATGTTTTTGACACTTTCAATTAGATTTTCTAGAAGCTGCCGATTTGTGCTCAGTGGGTAGAAAAAGATTTGTCTGTTATCATTATTTCAGTGAGACACACCTATTTTGCTGAACAGTTTGATTATTTATATTTATCACACATCAATTTGAGTGCACTTTACTAGAATAAAGCTATTAGCAAACAGGAGTATTTTATGAGTTGGATTAGATGCATTTTTTTCAGGGGACTCTTGTATGAGTTAGACTTCATTAGTACTCAGCTAATTTTCTTGTTTGGGCTTCTTGTCCTTTCCATTTTTTTCTTCCTTATACATTGAATAGGTCTTGGTAGTATTAGGTTGGAGCAAATCTCCCAATCCACCACGTTCAGAGTCATTTAAATCACCTTTTTTTTTCTCCTGATGTTCGGTTTGAACTTCTACAGGACATCTTAAACATATCTATATGCCTAAATCTAATGTACAAACTTGCTACCACTGTATCTCTTTCAGTTAAGATCTGGTGACTGTGGAGGCCATATGAGTACAGTGAACTTCTTTTGATAGGCAAGAAAGATGATTCTTGAGATTTGAGCTTTGTGAGATTGGTCAGCAACAATACTCAGGTAAGCACTGGCATTTAAATGATGCTCAACTGGTGCTAAAGATCCCAAAATGTACCAAGAAAATATCCCTCACATCATTACACCACCAGCAGTAGCTTGTACTGTTGATACAAGGCTGGCTGGATCCATGCTTTCATGACCCTAGCATCTGAATGTTGCAGCAGAAATTTACACTCATCAGTCTAGGTGATTTTTTAAAATTTTTTTTTAACTTCTTTTGAAATACCGAAACCAGCCACCCCATATACCATGCCACTAAATCACCTTTCTTCCCCATTCTTGGGTTGAACGTCATTAGGTCATCTTGATCAGGACTACATACCTAAATGTGCTGAGTTGCTACCATGTAATTGGCTGATTTGTACCTAATAAAGTAGAGCAGTAGAGTGTATTTTCCAAAGAAGCTTTAATTTTTTTTGTCTTGTGGAATCTATGAAATATAGCACACACTTCATGGAAGTCATTGAGGACTAGAAGTACAGGTTTGGATGTTAGTTAAGATATTTAAAATATTCATAAAATGGTATTAACTGTGTGTCATAATATCAAAAGGAATGCAGGATTAGTAATTTATTTAATTAAAAGTTAATCCCATTTTTAGACTTCACAATAACAGTAATAATAATAATAATAATAATAAAATAAATCAACTAAAAAAATAATACATAATAAAACTCATGTAATGAAAATCTGATTTTGTGAAAGTCCTAATAAGGACACTAAAGAATTGCAAACAAACCTTCTGAACTGATGACATACCTCCTGGACAGGCCTTCAGATTATGAAAATGAAATGAAATGATTAAGTTATTGTTATTAGATCAGATTTCCCACATTTTTCAGCTTTCTTTTGCAAGTAGATCAAACACTAAACCGCTCCGAAGTTCTCAGCTCCGTTACATTGATATTTTTAGAATCGAGCTGTCCCTCGTTGCAATTTTAGAACTATTTTTTCTCATAAATCTAGATTCAAAATTTGTAACTCTAAGTATAAAAGAAATAGAAAATACCATAAAGATCATGAAAGGGTGGATGAATCGAGTGTTGGGCTTTGCCTGTGCACAGGAGGCTCAGATAAAAGTATATTTGCTCAACAGCATGTTGATGCAAACACAAAACATTTTGTGCATTCCACCCGTACATACTATAATAGATACTCAACTGAGAAAAAAAAAGTAGGAAGTGTTTGAATGATATTGCAAAAGATAGAAAAAGCATTCCGCATTTTAGACGCAGATTATAACAGTGTTTGATATAACCCTGTCTGATGCTGGGCTTTTGGCTGCCGTGCAGATAAAGCTGCTAATAGTGAGGCAAACGAGAATGCAAAGCAGGCCATCTGATAGCAGAGAGCAGAAGGTACGAAGGAGGCATGTGTCTGGGAGAGGCAGCCGAGGAGCATTTGTCAGGAGACAGTGACAAAAGGGGGTTGAAGGGGCCTTGCTCAACGCTATTCAGAGACAATTTGTAAGCCCGGCTGTTGAAGCCAGGCCAAAGACTTGTGAACAGCTGGAGCCCTGCCGTGATTGATAAATGCGGGCCTCCAAGAACTTCATTTTGATATGAATGAAGACAAAAGCGTGACAACATTCTGTGAGTGTTTAATATTACCATCATTAAGTGGCGACAGTGGACAAACGCTCCGTCCTCAGCTGGGGATACACAATGCCAAAAGGGAGGTCAGTACCCTCTGCTAATTAACATTTTTATGACAAAATTCCTTTCTCTTTTTTTTTTTTGTAGCAGATTTGTAATTAATTCGGGTTTCAAGCTGAGTGATTAAAAGGACATTTAATCTGGATTTAAAGGGGCTGATTACACCAAGGAATACTTACCAAGACAACCCCCATGTTAGCCTTTTGATGGTCACTGCCGTGGCCATTTTTATGGGTTAAACATGTATGATATGTAATAGTGTTTGCCAAAAAAAATTAAAAAGTTCTTTGATATTTTCTAAAAAAATAAAATATTTTTGAATAGTTACAACCCTACAGATATGGAAACAATCATGTGGACATTAATCTAATTACAGTGTTTGCTGTGCTAATCATGCAATTAACAAATTTCAACATGTATTGACAACTGTAAAACAGTTTTGCTGGTTCTCTGTCACAGGCTTTTGCAGATGTTGTGACCCATGTTCACATGGGTCACTGAGAGTGAGGGTGGCCAGCTATGATCTTTTCACTTACTGGGTTCACTGACTTTTAAACCTCTTTATCAACAGCTGATTTTTATTTTACTAGATCAATGAAAGGGTCTTTGATTTGGAGAGAAGTTTCCAAATAAAATAAACTACTAAACAGGAAATTCAATGAGGTAATCCTTTTTCTTACTGATTATGTTTTTCTTCAAATAAGCTTTTTTTTTTTATCAACATAACGCAGGATTTCTCTCAGTCTCTTCTATAGAATTGAAAGTAAACTATGCACATTCATCCCTGACCTATTTAATGGCTGAATAGTGCCAAAGACCTACACAGGAAAATTGAAAAGTTTTCCATCATTAGGTGATATATATAGCTGTGACCGAAGTCCATAAAAATTGGGAATTGTTCTATTCTAATTTAAAATTCCATTTCAGACACTCCTCACAGTGACAAAGGAGAACATCCATCCAGTAATACAGTCGAGAATTTGCTGCCAGGATTCACGATGAATGAGTGAATATTGATGAAGTTGAAAAACTCCACCGGGTCCCTGTTCCTACATCACTCCAGTGGAGGATGGGATGGGGGGAAGGGCAAGTTTCACTGGGTTTCCATGGAGTGAGACACCTTTCTCAATATTCAGAATCTCAGTGCTCAGTGCCGAGTCTCAAAAGGAGATCAATCTCACTTTGAAGCACTGGGGGCTTCATTTGTTTGTGAAGGATGTGAGGTGCTGCCTAAATGACTATGCCAATTCTTCAAAACCCACTTGCAGTTGACACCAGGTGCCTATGCATTCATTGTTTTTGAGGGGCTCAAGTTCAGAGACACATGACTGAATCCAGCCCACTTTGGAAAGGCTTGCTCACAGTAAAGACTTAGACACTTGGCAGTCACATTTGTTACTTAACTGAACCCTGACATTGCAAAGATCAGAAAAGGGAACCAGAAAAAACAATGAACAGGGACTAAAAAGAAACTTGGAAAAGTGCAAGAAAGATACGAGCAATAAACAAGTTCAGACAACTGCTGTGAGATTAGGGAGGATTTTTTTTAAATTCAAATAAGACATTTTATTGCACTCCTTAACAATGTGAATGTGTGGCCAATATGACAGAATCTAATTTATAGCTTGTAGGATGTATGTTTACAATAAATGAAAATATCAGAATTACTGGTATCAATACAAAAGCAGATACTAAAATAATCTTGCTAAGCTATATAAACTTTTAAAAATAGTGGACTATGTGAAAAAGACATAGTTATAACACTGAAAACCATTATATTTGTTCATGAGGTTATGTATTTATATATTTTATTTATAGCTAATTTAATTTCTATGCTCTTATATGGAAAAATGCAGTGCAATACATGTTTATTGGGTCTGGATGGTTTGAAGCTGAAACAAAAGTAGATAATTTGTGTTCTTAATTGCATTTTTTCCCCTTGCTTTCTTCATCTTTTTCTTCTTCTTTATGATGCAAAGACTTTTTAAAATGCAGTTTATTTAATAATTCTGTCTTTAAGGTCAAAATGCGCATGGAGAGAACAGATATTTGTCAGATAGTTGTTGAGTCTTTGGCTTCAAAACAGTCCTACCTTTTTCATTTGTATTTGCATTTGGGTACCTGCCTATAATAACAACACTACCTCTGAGAATAACTGAGTAGAAAGGACAAAAGGACTGTCTGTTTTTCTTTTACTGGGATAAGTAAAACTTCAGGAGCCCACCTTTAGGGAGGTGTTACAAAAGTGTAAGTCTGGCAGTGGGTCCAAACATAAATAAATACTCCCTCGGTCGCCGGAGCTTAAGTAGCAGCGCGTCAAGCCATTCTTCTCCCAGTTTTAGCAGTTCAATGGCCCATGCGGTTTCCTCACAGTGTGTTTAGAAGAGGACCCTCCATGTCTGCTCAGTTGTGCCTGGTTTACCAACACTATTGATTGCAGGTGATGTTCTGGACAGAGTCCATCTGACCTCTGTAGGGGCTTAAATACATCATTGTCCAGAGAGGGGCCTCCTGAGACTCTGGTTATACTGTGTGTGCAGCCCTGAGCTTTACTCCCAGACACACTGATGAAGTGGCAGCAAAAAAAAGTCAACAGGACACATGGATAAGCACTTTTTTTTTTACTACTTTTCCCTGCTGTGCAAAAACTAAAAATATAGCTGGAGGTCAGAGAATAGTAAAGCAGTTAAGACGTCTGCTTTCAAAGTGTGGACACTGAAATGTGATAACTGCTACTGCCATACTGGTTTACACAAGACTGAGACAGTCTTCATTCTCTTCGTCATGATCGCGCTGATCCGCTCTCTCGTTGCCTTGCTGTGAATTCTAATTGGCTTTATTAATCAGCAATCATGTTAACACTCTCCCTAATCTGTGTGGCAAGCTTTTGTTCCATACACACCTCAGAGCCATTGATGGAAATGCAATGAGACATAGGTTTACCTGCCATGAAAGTACCTGAGCAGTCATCAACGCATTATGTTGAGTGAGGGGGGAAGTACACTTAGAATTAATTAGCATCAGACCTCTTGTAGCACTTCATTTCTGTAAACAAACATTCTAATGTGGGGTAATTAATTAAATATGCCAAGCTTCCTCTCTGTTTGTGATTATCTTTCTTTCTATTGCTCAGTTTTTAGGCATTATCTCTGGTTAGGAGCAGAGGTAGGTGGACATGTCAGTCCTCGCAAAAGACTCTTTGGTCTTCTTACTGTGATTGGGAGCTTTGCTAATACAGTCAAAACATACTGCGATAACACAAGGGGCTTTAGATCATCTCCAGTATACTGATATCACATAAATGTTACTTGAAAATATAAATAAATGACTAAACAATGGACACACAAATTCAAAATTTGGGAAGTACCATACATCTAAGTTCAAACCAACATTGTAATTGAATTTAAATGATTATTTCAACATAACTGATCTGATCCTAACCTTTAATAACATCAGAAAGCGTAAACACATACGTTTTTATATTAAGTAATTTATCCATTAAGACTCGGTTTAATCATTTTAATGGTAATGGCAAATATTTTAGCAGTTTTTTTTATGAGTTTGCTGAAACTTTGGTTGCATCACTGATTACCTCTTTAACACTGGAGAATCGTCTACTTTTTTAGCAGTATACCTTATTTGCGAGCTTATTTCTCAGCGACACCCATTTCAAAACCAAGGGCCCAACTTTCTGTTTTCCTTATTTCCATTTCATATCTGTGACACACTCCCAGCTCTGCATGAGAGCTGCTCATGGGTGATGATTTTTGAATCGATTTGCCATTCTCACAAACGAAGGGCACAAAAGGCTGAGCAATCAGTCCAAGGCTGGCTGCTTTTGGCCCAGAGAGAGGAGAGATACTCTGTGAGTGGAGGGCAAGCATGGCTGATCTGAATCATGAAGAATAATGTTTAGCCTGGCAGATGATTAGGGATGTTAATTTTTTGGAGGGGGTGGGGGCAAACGGGGCTGGCACTTGGTGATGTCACTTTGGCTATCTGAACAATCTGGCAGGGCCAATCCTGGCGAAACGCTGCTCAATTTGCTGGGGCTCCTGCTCCATTTGCCTGTTAATGAGCACTGTTGTTGGAGGTACCCATGTGTACCATGTCATGAGGCTAGCAGGCAGCACCTTCACCTGACGCTCTGACCACAGAGGAAAATGGCAGGCGCTGTGACAGATGTTTTCACAGTCCTGGGGAGAGAGCCATGGGAGACCTGTACAGTCAGAGGGCCAGGATATATCGCTGGCAACAACTGCTACAACATGTGTCTGCATCAGTGTACATTCAGCATGCACTGAAAACAAGGAGTCAGCTTGATTTAAGCCATTTTTTATTTTAAACACTTGCCAATTTAGTATAGCTGTTTTTTCTGTTTTTCCATCATGTTAGCCATGCCGTGACCACTCAGACTAATGTTGAGAACACAGACTGTGCATAAAGTGGGATGTAGCCACTGTGATATCACACACTGGTCTGTGGGAAATGTTTGGTCCCAGCTTGGTCCTTTGGAGTTGGACATGACCATAATTGAGAAGATTATCAAGCTAATCAACTAAAACTAGCTAGTTATTGCTGCAGTCACACTAGTGCAGTAAACTTGCATTCTAGATCCTTTGAATTGGTTTCTTCCGTGACAGAATCCAGGTTTGTGACCACTTGCAGTCAATTGCTATCTTCAGAGTGGCTTTGATGCATCAAGATGGAATGGTTACTGTTTGGGAACACGTTGCTTCCTAGCACGCAACATGTGCAATTGTCTTAGAAATTGCTGGAGTTGTATCCTGACTCTCAGGGCAATTAGTTGGTCATGGCAAAAACTAGCAGTCACAGATTGCAAAAAAATTCAACCAATCAAGACCAATCTTTACTAGTCCCAAGTGAGTTAATTTCTTATTATCACTTTGGTATGACTAAGCCACAATTTAGTTGACAATGTGCTTCTACATGAAACAAGATAAACATGCTAGAGACTTAAAAAGTTTACTGAAGACTAAACAGCTGACACTTTTGTGTGTCTTTGAGTGCAACTGAATTCTAAAGAAGAGGAAGCTGGATCTGACTGAGAAACGAATGACCCTGCATGCCCATTGTGACATGACAAGCAAGCCCTTCTTTATCAACTGTTTTAAGGACTGAAAACAAACAAGTTCATTAGCAAATTGTTTACTGGTCAAATTTCCGGGTCATTTTCTCATAGACTTCTATACAGTCTGTCACCCCCTACTGACCATAAGAAAGGATGCATATTTGTGACTGATCAGACGTGAGACTACAGCCGCCTTTTACATACAGGCCATGATTATGGCCACCTTGAAGAGCCTGCCTCTATACTGGGACCCAGTGCTGAAGGCAGCGATTGGTTTCCATTAATTTCCGTATGGCATAAAAATCAATTGGCAGACTACTGACGCTTGCATGAGTATTGTAATTCATCACTCTGAACTCTGTCAAATCAAATATAATACAGTAAGGGATTAAAAAGCAGGCTGACTGATTACAAGAGATTTGGAAATGATTTGAAATCAATAGCAAACTATATTGGACTTAAAATGCATCCATCCTGCATGGTTTGGAAATCTCCATCTGTATCAGCAGTACTGTGAAGTACAGCAGCAGAAAGCTGATTAAGCACTGTTCATAGGTTTAATTTTGAGGCATTCTATTGTATTGTATAATTTTTCCATTGTATGTGTAAGTACCCTGCTTTTTACTTTTAGAAACGTACAAAACACAGAAGTGGGTTGAAAAGCTTGCATGCAAAGCATGTTTGAGAACAGTTTTGCACTTTCAAACCAGCAACGTAATGTAAATGTTCACATGTTTCAACAATTTTAAAATACAGTACTGTTCAAAGGTTTTGAGTCACCCCTCATTTTTTTTTAAAAATTTTGCCAGGAAAACAGGAACAGCAGGAAAATGTATGCTGTGATTTTTATTGAAACATCTGCAAAGATAAAAGGAAATATAGTATATAGTAATATATTATGTCAATATTTGTTATGACCACCTTTATTCTTCACTACAGCCTTAGTCAATTCTCTGTCAAGATGATCCTTCAGCTAGCCTTTGAGGAGGCCAATCCATAACCAATAGTTTTTCATCTGTGTTTTTCTATCCAGGTATGCTTTTACTGCATTGGCAGTGTGCCTGGGATCATTGTCGTGCTCAAAAACTAAACCCTTTGTCAGTCATACGCTTTTATTGCATAATGGATCAAAATCTGACAATATCCTATCAATTTTGACAAGATCACCAGCACCACTGGCTGAAATACAGCCCCAAACCATGACAATGCCACCACCATGTTTTACAGATGGATCACGATGAATCAGCTGAAAGACCAGATCTCTGAGATCCTGTAGAATTGTGTGTTATCTTTGGCATGACAAATGAATGTGTTTTCTGACAGGGCTAAAACAAAAATTAATTTAAAATTGTTCCTTTTGTAAGAACTGGACTGAAAATTAGTGGAAAAGCAGCCAATGTCCAAAGAGAAATTTTGAAAGACCTTCAGAAAGCCTGGAGAACTACTGCTCAAAACCACTTTAAAAAAACAGCAAGAGAGTCAGGCTGCTTGGAAGGAAGATATAAAGAAATGAAGGGTGATTCAAGACTTTTGCACAGTAATGTATGCATAAAAGTATGGAATAATTCTCCATGAGTATTCCTATTTTAGATATATGTCATGCCGAGATCTGGTATAATTTACTGTATTTTAACCAATTTTCTGAAATGAATTAAATATAATGACCGTAACTTGCAAAACTGATAACTTTAAGTAAAGAATCTGAGTACTTCCTCTATACCGCAGATGATGTATAAGAGCATAGTGATGTAAACAGACTCCACAGCAACAACGAGGATTGTGGAAGAAGAGGAAGAAGAGGAAGAAGAGGAAGCCTCTGAAGCGAGATGAAACTTGAAGGTTGCTGTGGTTATTTATTGAAGCCTCTGAGTGAAATGTGCCAGTACATCATGCGGCTATACATTGTAACACTATTACACAGTGCATCATTAAACAGATCCATAAACCACACAGGCAACCAGACCAAATTTTAATGACAAAAGCGTTGATCTGAGATAAGTATAAATACGATGTAATTCAGCAAGGTTTCATGCCTGGTTAAGCATGTACATCTTTTGGCGGCCCACTAACTGATATTACTTCAGTGCAATATTTCAGAGCACATCAACATCCCAGTGAAATTAACTCTGATGTGTGAGCAGACCCGAGTCCAGCACTCCAAACTGTCTCGTGATTATATCGAGATAGATAGAGCAAGTTGTGCACAAAACTCCCCACAGTCTGCAAGCTGTCCTGGCAAATTTAAATACACCTCTGAAAAAATGGTAGAATCATTCTCTAATGTTTACGCTGCTGGAAAATAGGTAATAGATGTGATGCCCCGAGAGTGTTTTTGGAGGCAGTTGGTTTTTCCTCTGTCTGATTACTAAATCTAGGGTTGATATACAGATGTAAATATGCTGCTTAGAAGCACCCTCCTCCTCTATCCCTCCCTGCCTCTTCTCTTCCATCTGGCAGACAATAGTTTAAAATTCTTAATCCATGAGCAACCATTGAACATTAGTGAATTGCAAATTACAGATGTTTTACTGTCTCTCCCCCTTCTTTTTTTCCTGTTTTGATCTGTGCATCCCACTGTCACTCAGTGTCGCATACGCATCCCTGGCTTCTCTGCATTCATTAGACACCCTGTGCCATCATGGCACCATATGACACTGTCATCATTTGGTAATTAAACCTTTGCTCGTTTAAATATGAAAAGCTGGCAAGGGTGTGATCATAAACAATGTTGCGCAAACCAGATTTTCCAGACTAAATGAGAATTCGAGCAGCATCATGCCAGAGTTTTTTTGTTTTTTTTTCTGTCTTCACTTGGAGCAAAACAATAATGAAAAACAAATGCAGGAAAAGTTGTCCTTGTGCCTAACACATCCGACTGTCACCCATTAAAATTCATGTAAACTCGTGCTTTATTTAAACCACAAAAAATACATTTTAGAAATGTTTTTATAGTCATAGTCACAGATTGCAAGCTCTCATCTTTCAGTCTACAAGTAAACAATAATAATAAGCCAAAATACGACAGCAGCCAACAACATTTTGTGCATGATTACATTACAAAAAGATTTTCAAATCATACCCCTAAATGATAACTACAGGACACAACATCATTGTTGCACTCTTTTGTCCCCTAAACACAGTTATGTGCTTGATCATGTTGGACCACCAGACAATAAAATCTCTTCAGTGCCTGAGGACAAGCGTCAACATCTCCCAGATTCTCATCTAAATTCACACAGGCCTCCATCACTGAAGATTTAGCCAAATGGCTGTGAAGAGGAGGAATGCCCGAACCATTACAAGCCAAACTACTGGCTTTTTATTACCGCTAAACAATCTTCCTCAGAGCCGTCCTTTAGCGTACCTCTGAGCTCAGAGCCGGTGAGAAAGTATGTGGGAGGAGGCCATTCAGTCACATTATGGCTTTCCATAGATCAAGGTCACAATTTTCATGATCATTACACCACTGAAGGTGACAGGAAGCATTTACAGAAGTGATCAGGAGCTTATGTGGGAGCTGCTCATCCGTAGATTTCTGGGGAGTGGAATATATGTGTATACACAGCTTCTCCCGCACCCACAGACACACAAACTAATCAGCAAGTCACACGGCGCAGCTATCATTGCTCATATAATCACGATTATTACGCTGAAGATAACTAGAGAGGGCAAAGACAGAGAAGGTACAAAAACAACAAGACAATGTGTGAAAAATTAAGAAAATCAAATTGTCTGAGCAGGACAAAAAAACACAACCTTTTGAGTTTAAAGTCTGCCACCAGGAGGTGACTGCTACATTATGCATTCACATGCCATAGGCTAACACATGTCAGCGGCCCACTGGACAGAAGCTCTGTTTCCCATATTGCTGACATGTGATTGGAAGCTGTTGGCTGTCTGGATGGGACAGAGGCAGCTGGCGGGACACCTCCGAGCCGCCTCAGGCTGATCTCTGTTGTACACACACTCACACACACACACACACATAGAGGAAAAGATAGAGAGAGACGAAATCCTGCTTCTCCCATAGCGATGAACCCAGGGCCTTTTGGGAGGCTGGCTAATGTGTGCTGCCTTTATCCACTGAAAGACATGCTTGTGTGCAGCTCTGGTAGTCACTGTTAGTGGTGGTTGATGATGATGAGGATACTTTTATTTTCATTTGTGTAAAATGATAAAAGAGAAGGCTTGGGAAATGATCATAGCTGGACATCAGTGCCAATTAACTTTTATTGAAAAAACAGTAAAGATACATATGATTTCTTTTACAGTTATCCAGAACACTCCTGACTTTCATTCCTGATGCCCTTACCATTTTTGCTGCAAAGCCTCACCAGTCTTTGTGAAGTTAAAACCAGAGGGGCACACATTTAACTATTCATGTGGAAAGTTTGATGGGGAAGAGGAAGGATTTAGCCCTTGTTCCCAGTGCAATAAATGCAACATGGAGAATACTTTTGAAAATGACAAGATACAGTCCTATTTTTAATCCGACACTGCAGGGCATATTTAACAGTAACTTCCAAATCTGCATAATGAATGAAGAGCCAGTTCTTTGTCTTTATTCCCCAATTTAGGGTCTCAAAGAATGATAGTTGTAACATATAACTGTGCTAAAATAATAATAATAATAATAATAATAATAATAATAAAAAATAATAAATGCTTTTTTCTTTCATGTTTAAATGCAAATGAGATGTTAATTTTTCT
>VVHJ01052259.1:0-23989 GCA_015107715.1 Tylochromis polylepis
AAAGGGTTATTTAAAAAAAAAAAAAAAAAAACAAACACACACACACACACACACATATATATACTACTTTTTTTTCATTTGATTTTGTATCATATGACATCACAAACTGGAATTTAACTATTTGACTGTATTTAATCCGAAGATTTTCGCAGGTCTTAAAGTGGACTACTAAATAAATGTAATCTGCAGTTTCTTAAATAATTGTTGTTGATTTAAAAACAGCAACAGACTGACGATGGAAGCAAAAACTGAGCACAAAAACACAAGAAAACAACAGAATCCATATAATGTTAAATAAAGTGTTTAAATAATTTAATTCAGCAATTAAAACGCAGCAGCTCCAAACCAATCACGGATTAAATACCTGAACAAACGCCAACGAATATAAACCACCTTGTCAATAAATGAGTATGTTGGGTAGCTACTAGTTTGTTAAAGTCCGGTAATGTGATAGCCTAAAAAGCCACCTGCCGCATCCCAACCCCACGCGCATTTGTCTGTCCGTGAGACAAGTTAGTGAAAATGTGATTACCCGGTCACTTTGGGCGCCTGTTACATTGAATCTGAGCGGTTAGCAGCTTCCAGAGTCCGGACACTTTATCTGAAGTAGCCCGTGGCTTTCCCTTGTCAGGTCATTTAATGTGGCACTGGCTACCAGGAACAAATAAGGCCGTGTATTGCTTTGCCAAGCTCAATAGGTGCTGGTGATTCTGCCAACGTTCAATAAGGCTGCTGTCGTTTTTTTTATTTTAAAGAGCTACATGATGGGTGTCATGTCATGAATTGGATGTGCGTAATTACGCACTGGAGTGCTATTAACGTGGATTTAGAGTATTTATTTGCCTCTCATAAGCTGATATTACTTCCCACATTTAATAGAAACGTTGAAGCAGAGCATGAGGTAAATGCTTGGAAATTATAGATCATCAGCATCACACCTAAACATCCAGAAAATGTGATCACAGTCTCTCTGTACTCGGCAATAATGTGGTAAGATTAAAATTTTAAGTGTGACACTTCACGGACACCGAATTTCGTTTTACTGGTTCAAATTTAAAAGTCCGAAATTTTACCCACTTGCCAGAGTAGAAAGGAATATTAAAAAATGCAAATCGTAATAACTAACTCTTTGTATTTGATTATATGGTGCGGACGAAGTGAAGGATTTAAATATAAACTGGGAATGTATCTTCTTCCTTTTTGGTGAGTTCTTTTATAAGGTGAAGATTATTTGTAGGGGATTATATCACCAAGTTTTTTTTTCTAATAGCTTTCAGCCAGTTTTCGTGTGAACTTATTATTCTTGCACATTCCACATGTGTCAAGAAATGACAGCAGCAGTATGAGGACAAATGATTCGCACTTTGCGTCTAGCCTGAAAAGTGGAAATGGGCAGAATTTTCAGTTCGTCAGACTTCAGGGTATGCAAAAAGTTTTTCCTATATTTACTACAAAACTTGAAAAAAGTGATTTTTCAGGATGTATTTCTGGATACGAGCAGAACATTGACAGGTAAATGACAAAACGTTATTTGGTTGAAATACTAAAATCCGTTGCCAAACAGCAGAGAACATTGGTCCTTCCCCCCGGGTCCGATTTTTTCGATATTCCATTTACATTTTCATGGAGTTATTGCTTGCTCCCTGCTCTCTATTAGAATTACAAGAAACGCCAAATGAAATACTGACTCACTCAGACAACATCAAGATGCCATATCTTACCATATATATAACACGCTGACGCCCGTGGTTATGTGAAATCTTGATTATTGTGCCAAATCGTTGGCCTACCCCCACTGACATTCAATCAGTCATTCCAGTGCCAGCCAATGAAAGGTGGAGAGGGATGGAGGAGGACGGAGCTGCTAGACGGAGCGTTTTGACGCGCTGAGAGGAGGACAGAACGTCACATCTCTCCAAACGCCCATCAAACTTTCACCACAGCCTGTAGAGAGGACCCAGTCCTCTGAAAGAGGCCTGTTAGAGACAACCGGGACGCGCTGGACTCTGGGTTTACGGCTGGACAGCGATGGCGACACTTCTGATGATGACTTTTGGTACAGTTTGACCCCACAGCGAACACACCTAAAAGAAACCATCTGCTTCAGTTTTCTTGTCCTTTTTGCGAAAGAGCGAGGAATGGAGCAAGCACCAAGCGCGCCGAGCCCTCCTCCAAAACCGGCCCATCACGAGCCCATAAGCTTCGGCATCGACCAGATTCTGGGAGCCGGTACTGAGCCGGAAAGCGCGCGCACGGCAGGAAGACAGAGTGGATCAGATTTAAGCAACGGGGACGGTTATTACAGTTTGGGAAGCCCGACTGGGGCCAACGCGCCCTCATATACCGCGCTCTCGATCTCCCTCTCCGGTGTAATGCCTCCGGTGGAGGCTTCAGGTTCATACGGAGAGAGCAGGAGTCTGGGCAGCCGGGGAGTCATTCGCGTCCCAGCCCACAGACCCGTGACAGCCCCGGGACCCCCGGCCCCCGTGCAAAGCGCTGTTCCCGGCTTTGGAGGTCTGTGCTTCCCTTGGATAGGGAACAGGTTTGCCAAGGACAGGATATCAGGTAGGCCAGCTGTTAGAACTAATGACTTCCCCTTGTTAATATTTTATAATGTTTAAAACGGCAGTAAGTGCTGTTCGGCCATTACAAAAACCAGCACCTCTGCCAAATATCTGTAGAACTCTAAAGCCTATTTAATTTATTTGCCCGTTATTTGTCCAAAAGGCTTAAATATATAGAACATTGTGCAGGTTGTTGTTTTAAAAATATTGGAAAACTCTACATTTACAGACTGTCATTAAACATCATCATCCGCTGTTCAATTCGCTTCTGTTGTAGAAGTTGAATATTTAATTTCTGCGTCACGTTTTTGAGAAAAACAGTGCAGTCATACAATTAAACCAAACAACCTGCCATTGTTGCAGTTTTTCAATACACATGAAGAAACTCAAATGAATGTATTTATTTATGGAATTAAAGATGACTATAAATAAGCTGATTATTGGACTATGGAGTGGTTTATCTTATAAATTTCAGAGAAATTGAAGCACAATCATGAAAATACTAAAAGCTATAATCAGTTCTCTGTATTTATAAGGGTGTGTGAAGAGGATCTGAAACGTTTTTATTACACAAATAGTCCTGTGGCCTATTTTATTGAAGATTAATGGAAGCTTTTATGACCACAGGCCTGATACAATACATATATTTTATAATATTATATAGTTATAAATATACAAACACATAATTCTACGGTAATAGACCAAAATGCTTGTTGTTGTCGTTCTAATTACCAGCTCCACGAATATCTAAAGTTCACACAACTTCAAGAAGAAATATTTACTCGCTATTTATTACTGCTTTGTTTCAAGACTTGCTCAGATTTAACTTGCTTAATAAATATCATATAAGTCACCATATTTCACATATCCACCGCATAAACAGGGCATTGTTGTCACACAGGGCAGATTTCTGTGATATGTGGCCTTGGATTTCCACACAGAAATCGTCTGTCTGCTGCTGTATAAAATCTCATCTCACATTTATCGCTGTCTCCCCTTCTCTCCTTCCTGTAGCGGCTCTGGTGCCATTCGCCGTTACGCGGAGAATAGGGCACCCGTACCAGAACCGGACGCCTCCAAAACGGAAAAAGCCCCGCACCTCCTTTTCAAGAGTTCAGATATGTGAGTTAGAAAAGCGTTTCCATCGACAGAAGTACCTAGCCAGCGCCGAGCGTGCAGCTCTGGCAAAGAGTCTCAAGATGACAGACGCACAAGTCAAAACCTGGTTTCAGAACCGCAGGACCAAGTGGAGGTTGGTATGAAATGTCATGATAACATGTGTCAAAAGTGGTGCCTGTATAGCGACATATTTTTATAAAATTCCAGGAAATATAGTTGACTTCTTTTTAAGACGCTGAAAATACAAACTTTCCACTTTCCAAGTGACCTCTTCCTGTTAATGGACTCAGTCGCAAAAGAAAACGAATACATAAATGTGAATATACATTTACAGAAAAGATTCAAATTTTAGCTTAGTGTAGTATGTGGAAATAAATTTTAAGTTTAAATACTATAAATTCCGACCAAATTAAATTTAAAAACTTCTAAAAAAAATAAACAAATAAATGAAACTAAATTAAATGCAATAATAAAAAAGACGGTTTTTGCATTGTTTGATTAATCAGCCCTTAATCCACCTTTCAGATCCCCAAGAATATTTTTACTGAGTTCATTTTGATGCTTCGAACAGATCTATTGCATCGCCATCCTTTTTCCTAACAAGGCACAGCTGCTGTTTTCATCTTGCAAATAGCAATGTTCAGACTTCAAGACTTTCTGTCGCTCTCCTTCAATCGTACACAGCCTTTTTAAAATTATTGAACCAAAATAATGTTTCATTTCTATCTTTTTTTCTTTTTCTTTTTTTCATTTTTCAGGAGACAGACAGCCGAGGAGAGGGAGGCGGAGCGTCAGCAGGCCAATCGCCTCATCCTGCAGCTGCAGCAGTCCGCCCTCCAGAAGTCCCTCAGCGAATCGGCGGTATCAGATCCACTGTGCGCCCACAACTCCTCCCTGTATGCGCTGCAGAACCTTCAACCCTGGGCCGAGGACAGGGAGTAGAGACCAGACACCAAGCGGTAATCACTGAGCATCCTCTAACAGCCCTGCGAGGATACTTTAATTAAATTAGACCTACATGAGGACAGTAGGACTTACTGTGATCCTTACTGTGGAGGGGGGAAAAAAAGTGTGACCAGAAAAAAAAAAACTGAAGAACCCGATTGAGTGGTTGTGAAAGTGGACCTGAAATCATGGTGAGTCCTGAAGCAGAAACTTTATTGGACAAAATGTTGCAGCTCTGTACTTGGAAACACAAGGACTACACAAATTCAAAGGATACGAAAAAAAGACTTGCCACCATAAAAATTCTCGCCACCATGTGATTGTCCTCTTGCACTCGTACTTATAAGAGGAGACCTGATGGAGGTAATTAATTCTCCACATTGAGATGCAAAAAGTGTTTTGTAAGGGTGTGGTTTCTCAGTGCGACCATCGCCTTAGTCTACCCTACATAGTGGACTTGATTACAGCTGGCTCTGTTATTATCTTTTTTTTTCTTTTTTTTTTTAATTTTAGTGGGAGGATAATCATCTAAATAAAGGCAATGCCTACACTCCAGCAGCTACACAACAAAGTACACGGGTTGGAATGTGTTTATGAGATTTAAAAAGGCCAAATCTCTTTGTGTTTTTATCAGAGTACAAAACAAGAATGTCTGCTCAAAACAACAAAGATAAAAGCTATTTCAGATTTTCCTCTTTAATTCTTAATTGTTCTGGTGTTTAAACCTTCATTTATAGATGTACTCACTCTGACGAGTCTACAGTGCACCATCACAGTCACCTGTACATACACAGGTATGGTGCCCCAGCAAAATTATAACAACAGTGTTACATTATGGAGAGAAAAAATAAATGCTATTTTAAGCAGTAATAAATAGAAAATAGATGCTTGGATTTGGTGGTGCGAGGTGAGGAAAAAATGAAACAAGCTGTAAGTTGGGGAATAAAAGGAGTGATGCATGTTCAGTGATGGTGAAGTTTGTTTTTCTTTTCCTAACGCACATTATCATGCTTTATTTGTGGGCCGTGTTCTTTGAAATGGAGGCACAAATGTACAAGTCTTTTTGTACTCACGTTGTATATGTGTACAGTATAAAATGTTGTTGTGACCCTTTTGCTCATGTGCTTATTTAAAGGTTTTACCATATAATAAGGTGTAAAACAGAAAAGCCGTATGGAGCAACATGGTGGGAGGAGAAAAATCAGACGTTACTTGATTTTATTTCTTGAAAAGTTTATTGATAAATATAATGACTTTTTTACAGTATTTCAGTACACACATTATTTCATTCTGACTGTTTTAAGTGTGTCTGTCTGTATGCCTGTCTATCCGTCCGTCTATGTGAAAGTCTGGGGTTTGTTTGTTTTTGCTTTTTTTTCATCACTATAATGGTAGCACAGTGAGTAGGCATGACAGTAAACCATTTATAAATGTATTTTTGCACTACTCAGTCTTCAGAAACAATGGCTGTTATTTGAAACATGGCTTCCATTCCTCCATAATCAGTGAAAAGGTCTTTACTTTCATCTCCTGTCTTATTCTCTGAGCTTTGTCCTCCTCTGTAACCCTCCCTTCAACATTTCTCCCTCACAGTGAAGTTTTGGTTGCTCTGAGTTGACGTTTTCAACAGACAGAGTTAAAGACAAACCTCGCCTCTCGTGCAAAAACACAGTCAGCTCATTTGAAGATGAAGCTACATGCTAGAATAAATGAGACTTTAATATTCAGGCAAACGGGACCTTCACACCACACACACAAACACGTGCACATCCTCGTATTGCTCTCCATCCGCATGCCGGGAAACCTCTAAATGGGCTCTTTATTTAAGACCGAGTTGCAGGTAGAATAATTACAGGGTTATATCCAATCTGACAGAAGGACAGACAGGTAGTCAGAATCAGAGACACACAGACAGACACCAGTGATTCCAGACACTGAGAAGAAGCCACAGACACAACAGTTAAACATCTACAGTCGAGTCGTTACAACATTCAAACACCGACCGACGACACTGGAACACACATTAGGAGTTAAGGAGGCCTCTGAGGACTGTTGCTAGCTGTCACAAGACCTAAGAATGTCACAAGCTGGGACACATTCACATGTTCAGCTCTGCAAACCTTTACAGACCTATGTTTGAATTTATGTCTAAAAACGCCCGAGCTGGCTCGGTGAGATGCTGCACACAGACCTGGCATTCCAAACTTAACCGTTTAGCAAGAAGTTGTGTATATTGCCACCGAGTTTTATGACACATATTCATTTATTACACTGTAGGAATCTCTTGTGCATGCTTCACAATATTGCTCATGTTCTTTGTATTGACACAGAAATTTATAATGCTCTTATTTAAGCCTCTAATGAGCAAAGTGTGCGTTTGGATGCTCTCTCTGCTAAGCTGCATTCAGGAATTTAAGTCCTGCATGTGAACAATTTTACAGAATTCAGAAAGACCTTCAACCAAATGTGAGAGGGGCAGTATTTACATAGTGGCACAAAGTGCACACCATCCAAGATGACACTGACAACAGCAACAAACAAGGGAGGGAGGTGGAGATGAGAGAAGTGGTCACAGAAAAGTCAAATTAGTCTAAAGGAGGCTTTCCAAAACCAGTGAAGGTTTGTCGCCTTAGATTTCTTACAGTAGTATGCCTTCCAGAAGGTTTGTGGCAAACAGTCACACCCAAATTGACAAGCTTCTTGTCTGCCTTCTCTCACAAGTTAGGTTGTTCCTTTTGCTTGCAGATTGTTATTCATCACTCCTTCTCCTCCTTCTTTTTCCTGTTGTTCGTTTCTCTTCTCTCACTCTGTGCTTCTTCTGCTGCACCATCTCCCTTGTGTCTAGATGACATTTTCAAAGAGCTGGAGGGACCTCATAATGTTTTCATCCTGTGCAAAGATGAAGGAGAATTAAGAAGTGGTGACTGTGAGAAAAGAAAGTCGACCAACAATCACCATTTAATTCATTTTACTGGCCACTAGGGGGCAGTAAAGATCCATAAAATTTTAATGATCTCTGCAGCTAAATACTGATGGAAAACTGTACTAACAGCCATAATTAATAGCTTGTACAGTGAGACTTGCAAAATCTAAGAGGCCTTTGGTAAATAATAATAAATAGTTAGCAAAACTGTTGTGACTGTGGTGGTCTTTTGTGCAGACATGCTGACATTTCAGAGAGCAAATGTACTCATAACATTAGCAGCAGCACTGTAGTCAGCCATCATGTTTTCCATTATATGCAACTCCTGCTTTTCCATGAGTCAAACTATTCTCAGTGGAAGAAGCCTTTAGAGTGAGTTGAAGAAAAAAAGCAAACAAACGAGTACCTCTTGACAAGAAAAGATGAATTCATCAAGAGTGACCACACCGTCTCTGTTTTTGTCCATTTTCTGCAGATGGAAGCACACGTGATTTTTAAAGCTAGAAACACATTTAGTAAAGTCTACTTAAATCAACAGTCGAATCAGTGAGCTGCAAGTTACAGAAGATTTAGCTGGCTTAGGACAGAAGCTGCTTGCCACCAGACAAGGCAGGCCCCAGGTCCGTGGGGAGGGGGGCCCAAAGGACTGACATACTACAGTAGGCAATGACAGTCGGAGAGACCTGACCTCCCTGAGGGACCCCCACCTGCATCCACTCACTCCAGCTGCAATTGGTTTTCATAAAATAAATGCTACTTGTTTAGCGTTATCTACAGGGAGGAGACAGTTGAATAATATGAATTTTACAAACGTCACATTATTTAATTTGTTTACTTTGACATTTAACATGAGTAAACTCAGCTAACTGAGCTGCTCAGTGTGTCCAGCTCTGCTGATATGACCAAGCCAAGCAGACAGTCTTTTTTGTGTGTGTGTCAGATTATTTCTATAATATGCCCAGCGAATTTTAATTTTTGCTTAAAGCCCCAACAGACTATAAAATTACCATTGGACTTAGGAACACCTTCCTGTCCTACCAGAAGAGCTGGGACAGGTGATGTGGAGACGGAGGTATGAACATCGCTGCTTACAGTGTTTCCCCCACAGTCTAAGCAGATCAGACAGGGATACATGGCAGAAACTGGATGGATGGCTTGATAGATGCATGTTCAATGAGTTTGGGTTGAGACTGGGTCCTTATATATTTTTGGTAGATATTGCTGCCCACAGTAACTGGTCATTTATTTTTAACTGTAGCGGCTTTTGGATAAGTAAAGTAGGTACTGCTAAGCTGATGTTTGTGTTGTCAGTTTTATTGAATATAAATAAGGAAGCAGAAGATGGTACCTGAAAGAAGGCATCCACATGCTGTTTGGGTGCGTCATTTTTCAAGACAGGGTAAGTGTACTTCCCCATCATGTCATATATTGCTCTGACGATGTCTGTCATCTCCTGTGAAACAGAACACAGACACCATGAGTTACAATGCATAAAACCTAAAATATGGAAAAAAGAAGAAGATAAGACAAACCTCTTTGTTGATGTACCCATCTCTGTTGATATCATAGAGGTTAAAGGTCCACTGGAGCTTCTCGGTGACAGAGCCTCTCAGCAGGATGGACAGAGCTGTTACAAAGTCCTGATGGAGAAAGAAGTAGATACAAAATGACAAACTGAATAAGGGAGGCATAAGGTATGTGAGTATCAAAGAGCTGAGATGTAATGAGTGGAAATAAGTGAGTATAAAGCAAACCTCAAACTTTATGGATCCTGTGTGTCCTGTGTCAAATGCATTGAACAGGTAGTGCGCGTAGGTGCTGGCATCTGCAGGGGAAGAAGAAAAAAAGTTGCTAATACACTGGCAGGAAACCATGCAGAGACAAAGATGAACACAGATGCAAACATCACAGCATACACACACACACACACAACACACTTCACCTCCATGTGGGAAGAACTGGGAGTATATTTGCTTGAAGGTATCTTCATTTACAACACCACTTGGACACTCCTGGAATGAGAGAGGGACAAAAGGACAAAGTGTAAGGGCAATGTGAAAACTGAACAAGCAAAAAAAGAAGTAAACAGAGTACATAGGAAGGGTAACAGTGGAGAAATCGAGACTTGATCACCTTTTGTCATCAAAAGGCCAAATTAAGGTTGCTTAAAGTGATTACAGTCTAATTCCTGACAGTCACCAAAGGTACATCTAATTACAGTTTCTGACTATCACAGCAGGGTGTCTCTCATGAGTCTATTTTTGATAAAGAGCTTTAAGCTAAAGAATGCAACCTCCATATAAAATATACTTTATGACAAAAATCTGTGAAAGTAGTAAAGAACAAAAAAAAGAAATTAAAAAAAGAAAAACAGAATATAATCTGCATTGAAATGGTAGCGTTACAATTAAGTGAAAGATGAATAAACTCTCCCAAAAATGCAAAAAGGAGCCTAGAATGTTTAATTTCAGGAAATTTTATTTATACACCATAAATTCACAACTTACTGCATGTTACCGTGTGACCACAAATGTAGACTGTACTCTGGCCCATTTATATACCTGTGAATATTATTCACTCTCTCATGACACATGTTACTGTAGAGTCATTGTTACTGAAATTAAATGTACAGACTTACACAAAGAAAAACAGGAGGCTAATAAAACCACTTTTTTTTCACGAGAAGAAATGTGACAGTGTTGTGTACTTTGAATCTGTGCTTTGAAAAACATTGACTCAGTATTAAAGAAGAGATTATATATTTATTCTCCAAGATTTAGGTAAACCGGGTTATTGCACAGGTCTGCATGCAGCAGTGCAGAGGAATTTTTTGTAAATCAAAGAAAGGAAAAAAAAAGGTCTGCATGTCCACCATGATGATGGATGCTCATAGTTTGTAGCTATTTAGGTAGGCCAGTTCTTATAGTAAAACCCATAGAGTGTATTTAAAAGGTAGATGTTATGATAGTCAAAATATACACCAATCTCCCTCTACTTGCTGGTTGCAGTATAGATTAAAGCACCACCTCTGCTATCGACCGTGTATATGAGCCAATACAAAGTGAAAAAACTACATAAATACAAATAATTCAAATGTGTGCCAAATAATATTTTTATATCTGTGAGATGAATCCATGAATGAAACAAACTTGGCATGTTTTGTGTTTCAGGTTAAACGTGTACAAAACCACAGAGAAAGAATTAAAATACGTAACTTAGTCTGGTGGAAAATGTGTTTTGATACTGGGTCTTTTCCTTTGATTCAAACAGACGTTTTTATTGTTTATGCTCTCATACGCAAGTTACAGTTAAGCAGGAGGAAAGCTGTGATGAAAAAACTGAAGGTGAAATGATGCAGTGCACTTTTACAGTCACTTACATTCTTGAAGCCCCTGTAGAGCACTTGGAGCTCTCTTTTACTGAAGTTGGTTTGAGCTTCTAGCTGGTCGAGGCCCTCCGGTCGATGGCAAACCATTGTCATCTCCAAGTCATCATCAGCTTTGTCTAAAGGGAAAATAAAAATTAAAAAATAGGGGGAAAAAAATCAGTGTTAAAGAGTAAAAGGATAGATGTAGACAGGAAGGGAGTGGCTGTATAGATGAAGAGAAAAGGACAACATTGACTCAGTGGAGTAATATGTATGCATCAGGTATGAACAATGTTGTTGTCTTTCTGAAAAGCAGAATGATACAAACTGTGACCAAAAAGGCGAAGGAGAGGGAGAGGAGAGCATGAAAGATGGAGGTGCAGAGAGGTAAAGGTCAGTTTAGCAGCTCTACACTGCTCCTCTTACCAGCCCTATCATTAACAACTCATTACTGTCCTCGCTGGAGGGGAGGTTGAAAGAGGACACACCACTGACTCTGACATAACACACACACACACACACACACACACAAGGTGGCTATAGGTGAACACAACAATATAAAATTAAGACATTTCCACCCCCCTCTTTTAGAGACACTCATTTACACATTTAAACCACTGCACATTTTCCCCCAAAG
The DNA here is from genome assembly GCA_015107715.1 of Tylochromis polylepis. Taxonomy (NCBI): domain Eukaryota; kingdom Metazoa; phylum Chordata; class Actinopteri; order Cichliformes; family Cichlidae; genus Tylochromis; species Tylochromis polylepis. Next base: position 11,556 of record VVHJ01052259.1, read on the forward strand.
CAATCTACAATGTAATAATTATGCATAGTGTTATAACTGTGCATAATTTAATAGAAGTAGTAATAAAAATTCTGAATATGATAAAATGGTCATGGTGCCCCCGTTATGTTATCAGCCCACTGAATGACTGTTATCAGTAGGCGGCCTCCTCCACAAACTTCCAGGCTCAGTAGGAAGTTATCACCACATTTAATGGTGATCGTGCCGACTTGCTGAACAGAAAATAACAGGTGTGGAGGTTTTTTTATTATTATTATTATTTTTTTTAAAAATGCAAAAACATAATACAGAAAAAAATGCTCGGGTTAAGTTTGTAAAATGGCCCATACTTCACTGTTTCCATAACTTTCTGCAGTACAACTAGCATTAAAATTCACAGCTTACTGGATGGTGAGTCACGCTGTGTGTTCACATTAGGTTCCTAATTAACTATTTCCATACCATTTTTTAAAAGTATGCATATATGAGGAATATCAGCCAATATACACTCACCGGCCACATTGTTAGGTACCCCTATTCAGCTGCTTGGTAACGCAAATATCAGCCAATCACATGACAACAGCTCAGTGCATTTAAACATGTAGATATGGTCAAGATGATCTCCTGAAGTCTGAACTGACCATTAGAATGGAAAAGAAAACTACAAAAACTAAATAACCACTCATTACAACCAAACTATACAGAAGAGCATCTCTGAACTCACAACACACTGGCATTACAGTGTTGGTGGTGTAATGCCATGGGGGATACTTTCTTTGCAATCTTTGGGCTCCTTAATATCAGCAGAGCATTGTTTAAACTCCACCTGAGTATTGTTGCTAACCATGTCCATCTGTGTATCTGACCTTTATGACCAGGATAACACATACTGTCTCAGAGCTCACATCATCTCAAATTGGTTAGCTGAATATGAAAATGAGTTCACTGTAATCAAATGGCATTCACATTCACTGGATCTCAATTTAACAGAGCGCCTTTGGGATGTGGTGGAACGGGAGATTCACATCTGCAGCCAATAAACCTGCAGAAAGAAACCGTGTGATGCCACCACGTCAATATTAATAAAAAAAATCTCTGAGAAATGTTTTCAGCACCCTTCTGAATCTGTGGCTAGAAGAATTAAGGCAGTGCTGAAAGCAAAAGGGAGTCCAACCTAGTACTACCAAGATGTACCTAATGAAGTGTATCCCTAACAATCTGTATCGACATCAACTACAAGAATCCAGCCAGGCTCTAATTAAAGCTGAAAAGGGCCATGGAGTGGGGTGATAAGATTCCAGCAGTAAACAATATTAAAATTAGCAAATGGCAGAACCTAAATAAATAAATAAATAAATATCTTGCTTTTGTTGAAATAATGAGCTGCTGAGTTTAATGAAGGCTGATGTCTTAATGTCTGCCTGACTAAGCAGCACAAGAAAAAGATCTCATAAAAAGCTGACAAAATGCTCTGAAATGTTTGTTCTTTTAATTTATCCTCGTGAAATTTAGGTTGAAAGAAAAAGAGGTAAATGGTCCTATTAGTAGAAGCTGCTATGCACTTCTGCGTGTTTGCATCAGTTAAGATCTTTGAGAGATTGTAATTACCCAGTTTGTTTTCCATAGAAAATTATGGACCATTTCCCCTTTTATCACACTAGTCACTATCACAAAGTCACTATTATACCAATTGTTCTCCAGACAAAACTTTAGCTGAATGTGTTTTGAACGGTAGCAGGCACAGTCACAGTGTCCAGCACAGGTACAAAGCTAAATCTTTTGAATGGCTCCCATTTAGCTTTAATTGGTGTCACAGGGTGCAAGGTTCACTCTGTCCTTGGCAGTTCAGATTTTGAAACATTAACAGTTTTGAAATGAGACATTTTTTTTCTGTGTGACAAAACCATTAGTGGTTTGTAAAGCTTCATTACACCAGTCCCTCTTCAGTTCTATTCTCTCAGTGAATGATGGGTACTGAGATGGCATTTCACTGAGCAAGGCAAAGACTGCTGTATCTCACTGCTAAATTAAGCCTGAGCCATCAGTCTAACCTTTCAGATTTCAGATTCAGGATCCAGAACTTCACACAAAAAAAACCTAAAGTCTGCCATCATAGCTTAAATCAGTGAGTTTGAATTCTACAATCAGATATGATATAACAACTTTGGCCTGCTGACCCACATGTTTGTCAAATGTGGCCGTAGAGATGCTATGAAACGGTGAGAATAGTATCATGTGCAATGACATTATCTAACAGCGCACATGTCAATTTAAAGTATAAAAGTCACTATAAAAAAAATAAAAATAATTTATTATGCGATTCAGTAAGTGCTTGCTGAATTGTGGTCTCACATTTTGTACTTTATGGGAGCAGTATGACTTTATGACTTTGTACAACTTATAATGTTGAGTTGTAGTCTCTTTATATAGCTCCTTACCCCTCCTCCCTCTTCGTGTTCAACACACACAAACACAGCTACCTGCAAACACACGGTCACACACACATGCACACACGGTCACACATCACTTGAAGGTCATTTTCATCCCAGCAGATCAGACATTGTCAGCGTCACACTGGGGTACTGAGGTGTAGGTTCTGAGGTTCAGGCTCTCACACACACACATACACACACATGAATTCATCTGATAGGCCTCTAATGCCTAATCATACCAGCACAGTCACCATCATACTCCAAGCAAAATAACAACAGGACACAACATCCTGATTATACAGGTTTATACGTTTTTTTTAATAATTTCGTATATATATACACACACAAAGGAGTGCATTATAGAGAGATTTTATGTTTTAACATACATAGCATGTGTAAACATGTAGATCAACTATACTAAGGTCTTAAAAGAGAGGGTGTCTGATTCTGTGCAGGAGCTGGAAAAGCCCTATAGGCAAAATCTGTGATTCAGGGACCTCAATATCAGTACATCTAAGGTAAGTAAATTTAAAGAACAAATACCTCACAGGTGAGATGGGGAAGCATTAGTTAGCATTCGTACACCTTTAATCAGCAAAATTTCCCTAGAGACTAAAAGTTACACTGATCAACAGAGAGAAATGCTCCCATGTGGTCTTCATTGACTAAAATCATCTCAGGTTCTTCATTTCACTTCATTATAAAACAAAGTAAAACCAAATGTAGGGACATTTTGTAATATATCCAACACTATGGCATTAATATCAATTTTAAAAAATGCAAACATCAATTAACAACTCAGACTACAAGCTCTGGAATTAATCCCAACATCAGTGTCACTGTTAACATATAGAGATTTTCTTAAATCTTGGCTTTTATTGAGCTCTGGCTGTATGAGGCTCTGTTTTCTTTATAGTACATGACAGATAATGTTTTGGTACTGCAGCAGAATTATTATAAGTGGGAAAAGCAATGCATGTGTATGAGTCAACTGCAGATTCACATCATTAAAATGAGCAGAAGAAATATATATATATATATATATATATATATATATATATGCATGCGACCACACAGCCTCCTAGAAGACTTCCTTCTTGAGTCAGCGCATTCATTCATTTTGCAAAAATTTGACCTCTGACCTCGAGGTAAAGGTCACTGAAATTCAAACACAAGTAAGAGTTTTAGTAGATGTACCTTTGCTATCAATTTAAAAATCCTATTTCACCTCTTGACTGAGTTATCGCGTTCAGAAACTTGGGTGTCCACGCTGCCCGCCCGCCAGCCTGCAAGGAGGGGTGGTGCCAATACCCCATCGGCCATGAAAAATCACAAAAGTGAATGGGATACAGCTTGTGTCATGCCAAGGTGCAAAACATCAGTATTCACGCTCTAGATAAGTCATCCTCCAACAAACTGGACAGAAAATAAATGATCTTAGGCAAAACTTGAAAAGACCAATTTATTAAAATTTTTTGTAAAAGTGACCTTTGGGCAATTTCACTCCACAGCACAGTGGGGTAAAGTTATATTGACCTAAAAAAGGTAGTTCAGCTTCAGCTGTATTGTAAAACACTTAACTGTATATGAGCTTTCAATAGCTAAAAATACTGAGCAATCATTTAAGCTTACAAATAGCAAGCACGTGAATGTCAGTCAGTGGCAGGTTATCAGAAAGTTATTCCTGTGGTTATCATCGTATAATTTCATGGAACCTAAAAGCATATGCCAGAGTAAAATGTCAACAGCAGCTGCAGCCATTTCCCTGCGCCACCTGCCCCTTTTGCTGTGAATGCAGATACAACCTTTATTTTCCAGCAGTTTAGTGGAGATCTCATTAGAGGTTACACTACAATTTACATGTATTCTTCCCCCCGACCCCATGCCATAATATTACATGCTTTTTGTACATTTGGTAGGATTTCATCTGGCTCCTGATTACATAAATGCACGCTTGTATAACAGTCTTGTATCTGTAGAGGCCATGTGTGTCAGAGCAATCAACAAGCTGACAGAGATGTTCTTGGAGTGAGAGGTGTTTCATCCCAGAGGAAATCACGAGAAACCTGAACAGCACTGTGCCGCTACCATGGAAACACTGATAGGCCAACAGATGCCATGACTAACTATTAGCATACACTAACACTAAGTGGTCAACCATATTCTTATTGTGTAGAGCTATAAATATGCAGAAGGGAATGCCACAGTAGTTAAATGAAGTGAAATGTCTGAAACACCATCCCTCATTCCTCACCTATTTTAACTGTGAGCTTGACCAGCAATCGCTTTAAGGAGAGATGACATGGGAGTTTAATTAAGTGGTACACCCACAAGCACCGAAAGCAACTAGTTGGCTTTTGTACTCTACCTGTAACATGTGATTAGCTGGAAGCCTGTGTGCATGTGTGCGTGATGCTGCTGGTGAAGCCCGAAATATTTACATCAAAACACCAAACAATAATAGAAAACAAAGAAAGAAGCATTTACATAAATATAAACTCCTATAAATAAATTCAACACCACAGACCACAACACCACAGGATGATTATGCAAACCACTATAAATCTCTTAAAGTACTCAAAACCATGTTACACTTACGAATCCCATTACATAAGTGCACATATAGCCAAGATAGGTAAATGCCATTTAACTATCAGCAAATACGGCCAGGATTACACTCCCTTGGAAACACAGACAACTGCTACCACCATGGACCCTAGTTTTCCTTATTGTACTCCATAATCTAGTAGAACACATGCCAACATGCCTCATGCACATCCACTGGTGACCCCACTGGGCTCAACTCACTAGTGCTGAGATTATGAAACTGCTGATGGCAGTGACTGATGTTTAGCCATTATGACTCCCTATTCAATTTTTGTTTATTCAGTGATATTGATGAACAGCTTTTATATTTACAAAAAAAAAATATTCCAAACACCATCAGTAGTCTAGTGCATTTACAGGAATATACTGGACTACAACTCCTCTACGATATTAACATAATCTCTTTTCCTTTTAAAGTTTCATCAATGCATGAATATGCTTCAAACCAACAATGCATTTCAAATAGAAGTGGACATTTAAACCTGATGCTCTGCACAACAGTTGAAAATTTAAATCACACATACTGGAGGAGGGAAAAAAAATATAAAAGTCAGTAAAGAACAACAGTTTTCTAAAGAAGAGAAAAGGGGCCAAACCTGTCAGTCAATGGATTGCGTAGTAGCTCTGGAAAAGCTTGCCTGTGCTTGAGGGGCAGGGGGTACAATGTGTTATCTGTAGCGCCACAGACCTTCCTCCTTTGAAGTGTTGCTGAGCCACCGACTGCGCCAGGGACAGTGAAGGTGGAAGGCAGGAAAGGGGGGGTGGAGAAACCAACAAAGTGAGGTAGAGAAAACATCAGATGCACAAACAGTTTAACTTGTGATGTACAAGATGCACCTCAGAGACTATTTACAATGTTATTTCTGAAGCAAAGGAAATTCACATGATTATTTTTCCTCTCCTTTTTCAAAGTCTTGTTTGGGGCAGCCGTGTTTCCTTTGGCGAGTAATGAAGAAAGCATATGGTGGCCATGTGTTGAACGATTGGCTGCGAGGTTGGAGAGGGGAAATACATGGGATGAGTTGGATGGCAAGGAAAGTGAATCGACCGACTGTTCTGCCTGTTCCCTCTGTTCACTGAAACTCTCCCTCAAGGATTATCCTCTCTAATAGACTTAAAGGCACTTTAACTGAGCTGCCAGCTGCCTGCGTCCCTGGTGGAAAGCAACCCAGGTCAAGTCTGAGGGAGGATATCCTACCATGACAATGCAACACATTCCTAGAGTGCCTCAAACTTGCATAAAAGTAAAATTTAACCACTCGTGCCAAATACTGGAAGTAAATTAAATATCTAGTAGAATAGAAAAACAGCCTTACTTCATATTCAACACAAACACATACCAAAGCTTGAACACTAACAGCTGCGACAACAACGCCGCTCACGACTATCATGAGATGTGAACCTTGGAAACCGTGAATTACATTTTTAAAATCCTTACTTATGCAGGTCATTAATTTATCAGTGTGCATAGAAATCACACTGTAAAAGTATTACAGAGCTACAATAAGTGTGGCCAGAGCTTAAGCAGCTACAGACTCCACACCTACTTTTTTGATAAACAGTAAATAATTCATCCATGAGGAGGAGAATGTGGGCCAGAGAACTGTAATCTGCATAACTCTGAATTTCACTGCTGAGTTTTCAGGCAATTTCTGTGTCACACGCTGCCATGGGGGGGGAGAGAAAAAAAAAAAAAAGACTGATTTAATATAAATGTATTGAAAAAAAATAACACACTAAACTTAAAACCGCAGATTGTTGTGTTGGTGTCATGTAGAACCCACATCACAAGGAAAGGCCAACAATAAACACCACATTTATGGTGAAACTACGATTTACTGTTCTCGGGCAATGTGAGAAACTACATCAAGATGTGAGGTCTGTGCCAAGTGAAGGCAGCAGCAGAAGACGAGCACAGGATGCTGCAATAAACTCGGCTCTTTTGTTGGGAAAAAGAAAATGAATAATTAGGTCAAGGCTGTGTGGTCCACAGGGAATAGAGACCTGTTGATTTTCTTTCATGACATCTAATCATGGACCAATTTAGACAACCTGCATTGCTTTGTTGAGTTTATCCATTCTGACCTCTTTTTGGGCTGATGAAACGCCAGCTTATTATGAAGCAGTAGCTATTCAACAGTTGCAGGCCTACGGCAACATGAGGATCTCAACGTCTGAAACATTTCATTTTTATCTACAACAATGTACAATTGTAATAAAAAGGTCAGTATCGCTACCTTTTAACTAATAGCTCATTAACCTACAGGGAAACTGTATGACTGTTCCACAAATAAATTACTCAGTATGACCATTTAATCTTTAAAATACTGCATTATGTATTTAAGAACAAAACAAAAAACCCAGCTGTAAGGCTCGGGATATTATGCTATTTCAGTAATGTGTAAAACACTCATTTTGCTGATGGATAGATGCTCAATTAATTAACCAATAGCTCTAAATGATGAGCTTCACAGTCTGAGCAGGAAGATAAATATTTTTTTTCCCCCCCGTTACATTTTATAAATATTAGAACAGAGGCACTAATCACAGATTTTTGTATTCGGTCCAAAGTGAAGTGCTGTGAAACCAGTTCAAACAAATCCTGCAGGAGTTGGCACAAATTACTCCCTCCCAAATTTTATTGTAAAGTTCACTAAATTTTAGTTTTCAGTTACTACAGCAGGACATGATTGAGAGCACCCTAGTTCATGTAAGTCAAGTCGAGACTTGCAGTAACACAATGTGAACAAGGAACAGACAACTACGAACTACGTGAGGAGAAGTGCCTGACTTCACGACTTTAACACAGGCTTAGTGAAGTGGCACATAGGTCTAGGTCCTCTTGGACCATGAGACAGTGGGAGACCTCTGACCAGGCATGTAAGGGAAGCCTCCATTCACAAAGGCAGACGTTGCCATGCCAACAGGAGAGAGGCCTTTCAAACAGTTTTCGTGCTGCACCTCTGCTGCAGTCTCAGAGAAGGACCGGTGGGCATTTGAGAGGAAATGGGTTGTGGGAGGCAGTGAAGAGATGCAATTGTGTTAAGGTGAGATGGAAAAGGACTGAAAAAAAAAAAACCGCCCCAAAGCCTGAAGGCATTCTGTGATGGGAAATTACAAAAGAAAGGCTAGATGGCTCAAATCACTTTTGTCCCTTTTAAACATATGAAGACACAGGAACATCGGTGGCTTTATCAATCTGTCAAAGTGACGGCATTCTGCCAGTCAGACAGCAGACCCACAATATTGGCAGAACAAGCCACAGTACTCAAATCAATGTGTAGTATGAGTGAAATTTGACAGTACAAGTGCTGTATAATCCATTATGGGGTTTAGGCTGTGTATTACAGCCCCAGCGGCCTGCCAAACCTTAGTTGACTCCCATGATGGGCTCAAGCATAGAAACACAATAGAAAAAAAAAGGTTCAACAGCTAAGTAAGCTAATGTATATTATTAACCTGCTGCCATTAATATCTTTCCCATATTTTTTTCAAAAGAAAGACAAAGATTTGAAAAAATTAACTACACATAATGTTAAAGCCATTTTATCTGGTCAAATGACATCCATCCATATATCTCTGCTAATTACCATCTTTCCCCGTCTCCCTAGTGTTGCCAGTGTTAATATCTTAAAGTTCTTATAGTATCATATTACCCTAACACAGCACTTCGCTCTCAGACTGCAGGCTTACTTGTGATTTCTAAAAGTAGAATGGGAGGCAGAGCCTTCAGGCCCTTCATCTCAGGAACCAGCTCCCAGTTTGGATTTATTAGATACAGACCCTCTTTACTTTCCAGATCAGACTCAAAACTTTCCTTTTTGATAAAGTTTATAGTTAATGCTCGTTCAGGTGACCCTGAACTATCCCTTAATTATGCTGCTACAGGCTCAGACTGCAGGATTTCATGTGACACACTGAGCACTACTATTCCACCCACCTCTTCATTCGTCATTCGTTTATATCCTCCTGAGAACCGAGGAAAAGAGAATCTTCTTGTTGAACTTTTTGATTTTCTTACTCTTTGGAGCTAAAAGAGGCCACCCAAACACATGAGATATCAAAGGAAAGCCCAGGATGTCGCCTATTTAGCACATCAGGACTTAGTAGAGTAGCTCAAATAAGTCAAAATATATAGACCAAAAACGACCAAACGTCCAAAAATGTCCATTACAGATGACAGAAATGAATAGGCTGGTTCTCAAGAGGATATACCACTGCAGCATGTCATTACATTTGTGTCTTGTCTCTCCCTTAGTCTAGGTTTTGTCTTGTCTCTATGCTCACTCCCCCCCGCCCCTCCATGAGTCGGTTCTTCATTTTAAAAAGGGAGTCTTTCCTTCCCACTAAAGTCCTTGCTCACAGGGGGTTGATTGATTGTAGGGTCTTTACCTTTTAGTATAGAAGAGTCATGAGGCATCTGTTGATGTGATTTGGTGCTATATAAATTAACTGAATTGAACAAGTTTCCTGGCAGAAACTGCATTGTAGCAGACTTTTCATACCATGGAGGCTCTATGTTTCGCTAGTAACTCTGATAATTAGAAAAGCTACGTCTATATGTAGTGAGGCATTATAGATCCGTATTTACTAAAGGTTACTTATTGAAAGTTCAGGTCTTCAACAGGGACTTACAAACTGTGATTATGTGGCGCCTTGTGTGCCTGAAGTGACATACACACGCCACATCAATAAAATGTGGAGATCATTTTTAAGATTATAGTAAATCTGTGAAGTTACAACTATGTAAATCTGAGCGACTCTCACTTTCGAAAAGCTCGTGAAGAGATACTGCTGTAAAATTCTCACCGGTGCACAAGCATACACAAGCACTTTGTTCCAGGGTGCTGGCAAGGTCTGATCTGGCTGCCTCCAACAGTTTTTTCTTTTCATATGTACTTTCATCAAAAAGTTCAGGGGGTGTAGTGCATGTGTGAAACGTACTCATTTGTGTTTACGTAAAACTTGCTCCTCTAGTTTCCGCTCCAGCACCTAACCAGTACATAGATATCTAGTACGTAGCCATCAACAGGGTGTGAAAGCAGCTGACTGTTCAAGTTGTGCCTGATCAACGCTTCAAAGAAGAAATAAAGTATTCCTTCTCAGAGGACAAAGAGACTGTCCTCCATCCTATCTGTACTTTCATATCTTTGGCTGTTGACAATATGCTCTACTGCAGCATAATTTTGGACTTAATATATCCACTCTTGACTTTTGTCCCAGACTGCCACTTTCTCCTGTCCCTGCACTGTGTCATCTAGTGTTCAAAACACAGCCCACATCAAAGCAAAATGCCTGGGAGATTTCTCCCCATGTTCATTACCCAGCTCAGAGCTACATGGCACAGCACTGAATTATTAACATACTCCTTGCGCCTCACAGATACTGAGCAAACGGGCCGTTTACAAGCACAGAATAAACCCATACTTTGCTCTTAAGGCTCCAGTAAATCCTCAGAGTGAACTAAAGCGAGCATTTAGAAGAGAGCATTTTAAAAAGGCACAAAACAGAGGATAGTATCACACGGCTAATGACAAAGTTACAGATGATGGAGGTATGCAATAAGCCGAGAAAGAGAATTCAAATATTACATTCTTCATGAGTATAGGAGGAAGAGAAAATGTGCAGGAAAGTCCGATAGGGAAGGTGTGAAGCTGTGAATTAGATATGCTGAAATATTGGCCTCTCTGCTGTGACCCTCAGGTTTATACGATAATAACTAGAGCATGTTAAACAGTCATGTAAGACATTTTCATAGATATCATGCAGGCCTGCTGTGGTAATGACATCATGGACATATGTAACTATAATGATCGGCCCATATATACACACACACAATATATCGAACCAGGCATCTTTCACTTGTGTAAGCAAATTCTTAATAAACTCCTTTGTCACTTCTCCATACTCCACCTGTGGGAGTCATCCACTGTTTAAGAATCACTCCTCTCATGTGTCGATGTGACTAACTGCAGCTGCATCAGGAAAGGTCCAGCCCAGGCAGCAGACACGTATACAGAATCCTTCATATCAGGCCACAAAATTAAAATCACCAGAAATACCTCAGTAACGCCCATTTTACTTTTCTGGTTTCATCTATACTCACAACTCCCAGTAACACCCCCAACAACAATGCTAATTTTAAAATAAGGTAAGCCATCATTACAAAGAATTGTAGGTTCTCAAGCTGAGAAGAGGCAACAGTAGAGACGAAGGCTCTACTGTGTGTTGTAATGTCTGACCCTAATAACAATAATTGTGCCCTTTTTTCTTTATGTTGCCACAAAGGACGACTTGATGACTTTAAGTTACTCTTAAAGAGATTTCCTTAAGGGGAGATCCTCTTGGAGCTCCCTGCAGAAAAGCCCTTTTAATGTCCTTTTTTTCCCCAGATCACTCTCCCTCTAGTAACTCTACACACACAGTTTAGACTTGTAGAGCCCATTGCCCTACTGTTTCTCTTTTCCATGCTTATGAAGACAGTTTTATTTCCCTCATTTCCAAGTTTACACATATACAGCTAAATAAGTCTTTAAGTATGCAAACTACACAGCACCTCTCTACATGTTTGCTGCTGTCACCTCTTTCCCGTTTCCCCTCTGTGGATTGCACCATTTAAACCTTTAATTTCTTTCAACCATCTGTCCCCCTCTGCTCCAAAGCTGTCCATCTGCAGAAACCCTGTTACCCTCTCAATTTGGTATATTAGACAAATCAAAGATTCAAGCAACGCTTCCCACTTTCAGGCTTTCCTCCAAACATAAACAGTGGCTTGAACATCCGTTTACCACTTGAAAACATAACCCCCACAGAGTAACTGACTTGTATTCTCTCTCTCCATCTGCAAGGAGTCTTTAAACTAGTCTTTAACCAGCAACCCTGAGTAGTAGCTTTGTTAGGAATAGCCAGCATATAGACAGCAGACTGATTCAGTCACTGGTTACAAAAGGTGCATTTACGGTTTTCCTCAATTATAAAGATTTCAGGTTGAGAGTGGATTTACTAAGACCAGTCTCCCTATATGCAACCTAAACAATGTCCACTATCTTCATGCTTTGCCAACACAAGTTTCAAAGACAGGAAATCTCACTGTCCACGAGAACAGTATTAGGAAAGCCCTGATGTCAGTAACACAGCAACAGTTAGGAGTGTGGGAATGTGAAGCTTTACGCAAACAATGTCCAGGATACCCTTCATGTCATCATTTTTAAGGGCTTCCAGCAATGCCCAAACTAAACTTCCAAGTACTCTTTCTGTCTTGGGCTTGCGTTTTTTGTGTACTAGTTTCATTTTACTGCAGTATGAGAGGCTTTACCTTGTTTCTGTCATTTACCCTGTACTCATACAAGGTTATAGATTTATAGTTTTAAAGAAGCTAAGCTTTTTCTTTTTTGCTTTTTCTTTTTTTCTTCCCTT
>VVHJ01052260.1:0-22398 GCA_015107715.1 Tylochromis polylepis
GCTGGTAGAGACATACCCTAAAAGACTGGCAGCTGTAATTGCAGCAAAAGGTGGTTCTACAAAGTATTGACTCAGGGGGCTGAATAATTACGCACACCCCACTTTTCAGTTTGTGACGGTACCATGGCAGACCCCACGACACGCTCATGTTTGTCCACATGATCTTTATTCTTACACAGAATAAACATGGTACACTCTTACGGTTGCTGTTCAGACTCCTCGGCTGCAGCTCTCCCGCTGCCAGCCGCACACAACATCAACAACAACAACATCAACATGACAATCAGGACCCTTTTAAGGCTGGCGAGGCGTGATTGCAGATGCCGTGCAGGTGAAGCCATCTCCACCGCACGGCACCGCAGACCACGCCCCGCCACACAGTTATTTATTTGTAAAAAATGTTTGGAATCATGTATGATTTTCGTTCCACTTCTCACGTGTACACCACTTTGTATTGGTCTTTCACGTGGAATTCCAATAACATTGATTCATGTTTGTGGCTGTAATGTGACAAAATGTGGAAAAGTTCAAGGGGGCCGAATACTTTTGCAAGCCACTGTAATTAAAAGACTTGAGTTCAATATTCTACCTTTAAGGGGATGGAAATATGTAAATAACACATTGTTGACTAGCACAGCAGTGGCTACAAAAGTCATTTTTAATATTGCAGTTAAGGTAAAGCTTACTTATATTTGAAAGGTGCCCTTAAATGTGCTCTATAAGGAGCATTTATGACTAGAATATTCACAGAAGCCCTCAAGTTGCTTCAGTATATCATTTTTAATGGACAACAAAATGACGAGTTCACAGAGTGCAAGCTAATATATTGTTAAACCGCCTCTGGCTGTTGTGACAACACTCAACTGTCGAAGCAGTGACAAGATCAATTTCTGAACAGCTGATAGTTTGCGGTTCCAAATGTGAATTGTTTCTCCCAAAGGTCTTTGGTTTCTGTAAGAAATATCTCTGTACACTTTTAAAGGTACAGTGCACCACAACCACCAATAAACTTAAGTATTTTATTACATTTATTATTTTCTTACACCAGGAATTTAGCATTTGACTGCACAGAGGCAACAGCACTAAGTTTGTGAAGCCAGGAAGTTGAATCTATCCAGAGCCAAAGCTAAAGGTTTTAATTTTCCAACAATTTGCCTGTCAACTTCACAAAATCTGTTATGTCATGTCTCTCCAGTGATCTCTCAGCTGCACACACTGACACAGAAAGGTGCACCTTTAGTCTCGAGACCGAGTCGGGTTGATTGTCTCTGACAACCGTCTTCCCTCCCTCCCTCATTTTTTACCTTATCTCCACAAACATGCACTTTACCTTTTATCTGCGTCTTTAAGAGCCTTTAGCATTTCACATCTGTTCCGACAAACTCCAATAAACACTATCAAATGCTTCCCATATCAAAGTCAATCACCTGCCGTTAGTCTGAATAAACAAGCGAAGAAGACTTTGGCCTGAAAACGTAACGGTGAACTGGGGTTAAAGTACTCCAAATTATGAACAGACACTATAAAGCGGAAAGTACCTTTAATCTGCTCCATCTAATCTATCTTCAGTCTGCACTAATCCAGTCTTTGTCACAAGTATTCATGTGTGTGCCTAATATGAAAGAATGAGCATGTATGAGAGAGCTTGAGCTGCATTTTGCACACGATGGATCACTGAATCATTTATTGACTTTGCCCAAGTGAGCACATGTGAATTTCTTTAGATGATATTGAGACTTTGGAATTAACTTACAGAGGCTCTCAATTGTCCCCAATGACGAGGCCACACACTCAGCGCACGCCACACACTTAACACGGATGCTGCAATCATGGCAGAGCCAGGTTAAGAGGGGTCCAGATGGGCTGGGGGATGCTCAGATGGACCACATTCTTGAGAAAATTTAAACCTGCCTGGACATTTTTTAAGGTTTGGGTGGTCTGGCAAAGTAATGTTAAGCAGGCAAAGACGCAGAAAAGCACCAACTGTCGGCGAGGTACGATGAGCAGACATCAAAGCAGTCGGGCGCCCGGTGGAAAGTGACCCGCAGTCCAGTCTGGCTCAGTCTGTCACCCTGAGCACCCTGGACCCGCTAAGATCACAGCCGCACTGTCAGAGATCTGCTTCACACCATCCCAGAGGAGTAATGCTCGAATGCTCACATTCCCAGCAACCCAGAATCCCAGTCAAGGTCACACTGTGACACCTGCTGAACACGGCTCGCGGAGAGGGTTATGTGCAGGAGAGTGTGAACTCCTAACCCTGTAACCCTGTGACCTTTGCAGCACCATTTTGGCCTTTCTTTAAACAGCTGCAGGGGACCAATCACAGCTTCCCTTTGAGACCTAACTATTGTATGAAATAAATTATGAAAAATAAATGCAATTACTTAAATGATAAAATGAGTATTTTCCAAATGAATGATATTTAAGAGCAGTATGTATATTTAAACAGTTTTGAGATGGAGTTAATTTGGATTCATTGCAGCCAATGTGTCCCTCCCATAAAAATGTAGATACTTATCAGAGCTGTGGGAGTTATGTGCTTGAGGTACAATCAAAACTCCTTCCTGATAGCCTGAGCTGTACTCTGTGTAGTGCTTATTAGCATGCATGCTAATGTGCTAAATTAAAATGGGAAAAATAGTAAAAAGGCTTCTGCCCAAACACAGAACAAAGGCGCTACAGAATCGTAATCCTTTTGGTTTTGGGGGGGGAAATGGAAAAATTGGATTTGTTTTGGAAACATTATCAAATATTATGGTAGAAACCTAAAAGAAACACAACCACATCATTTTTTGTGGCTAAGGTAAAGGACTGGAAAAAAACACATTAATATGGGATATTACTCACTGCCATATATTTCAGTTTCAGTTTGTTTTCCTCTGAATTTCCTTTTTCAAAATTTGTGGCTGACATGACAACAGAATTCCTTGTAATCAGCATTACCACTTAGCCCCGCTGGTTTCCCAGTCATTGTCTAGACCTGGTAATCTTGGCTCCATGTGATCCTGACCATGTTGTTTTCCAGCAAAATTAGAGGAATGAGGTCAGTGATGAACTCACAAACAATGAGACAGACCTGGTTACTCACTCTGCCTTTGCACGGCCATTCACACAGCGCACTGCTACTGCAGAAAACCCCCAAACCTGTAATTCCAGTTCTCCCAACCTACTTTCCATCTCGTTCACTAGAAAAGTCTGCGTCTGTGTATGTGTACGTGCCTCCTTGCTCATTTGATCGACAAGTCAGAACAGCCTGAGCAAACATTAAAAGATCCCTGTGAGCGTTAATGAAAGGTTGAAGGGTGTGTGTGTGTGTGTGTGTGCTTGTGTGATATCAATCACTAACATAAAGCATGCTGACTCACAGAGGTCACAAACAACTCAGTAGAAACAAAAGGGGAGCCTCAGGTAAAGTTCCCACTGTTACATCACAACGGCCGTCTACTGTCTGGCCACTGGATTTGAGCCAGTGAGCTTGATGGAGGGAAGGGCATGCCAAGATGATGGATGAGAATTAAAGATTATTAGGAACTGGCATCAGTCTAGGAAAGAAAAAGACACATGCTCAATAACAGGTCAGATCATGCCTCAGTTATTTCTGTCTCCTGTGAGCTTGGAGATTTAGTGGTACTTTACAGTCATGTAAAAAAGAAAGTTTTTTCACAGGACTCTATGCAGTCCTGTGAAAAAACTAACTCTACCCCAGGATTTAAGAACCACTTTTAGCAGCAATAACTTGAAGTAATCATTTTCTATATGACTTCATCAGTCTCTCACATCCTTGTGGAGGAATTTTGGCCGACTCTTCTTTACAACACTGTTGAATTCATTGAGATTTGTAGGCATTCGTTTATGCACAGCTCTCGTATGGTTCCACCACAGCATTTCAGTCAGAATGAGGTCTGGACTTTGACTGGGACATTGCAACACCTCAATCCTTTTCTTTTTATCGTGCTTCACAGTTGTTATGAGGCATTTTTGCTGATATGCTGTGTTTGGTTTTCTTCAATTATGGGGCTGTGCAATATGGCTAAACATTTCCACTTCGGCCTCTTCTGTCCAAAGGACATTGTTCTAGAAGTCTCCTATTGTTTTTTCAGATGCAACTTTGCAAACATAAACCATGCTGCCATGGTCTTTTTAGAGAGAAGAGACTTTTTCCAAACATGCCATACTTATCCAGTATTTTCTGACTGTGCTGTAAATGTTAATGGTAACTGCTGTTTTTTGCATTTTCTTTGAGCATTGCACGGTCTGACCTTGCAAAGGGCCAGTTTGCTGGGACTGCCTCTCCTGGTAAGATCGAGCCATTCAGGTGTGTTCCAGACTAGCAAACTAGCAAAACATCTGCCTTTATGAAGGAGGTCACACTTGCTGGTGTTCAGTAGCTCTAGCATCTGACTGCTACTTACTCTCTTATTTCCTATTGAAGTAATAAGAGAGTGCTTAGTTTCTACAGGACTGCATAGAATCCTGTGAAAACTTTGTTTTTCATGCCTGTATAATAGATGAAATATCAGTCCTAAAATGAGGTAAATATTATTTTTAAGTACATTTGAATGATTTTTGCAGTATTACAGCTTTTTTTCTTCTTTTGAAGTTCTGAGCACTAGAGATGCGTTTCAGTTAACCTGCCAAAGGCTGTAACTCTCCCACAACGTTTAATTCTTCTGTTAAGTCTAGTAAGCATGCAGAATATAAAATATATAATACTATATAATAACATATAGCCCTATGACCACATCAGCCTTAAACCTAATGCACTCCTTTGCAGTGTAACAGGGGAAGAGCCAGCACGTATGCCACATCCATCTTCTGCTCTCTTCTGCATCTTATGTGTATCAGTGGAGGCTGGTGACTCATTAAACTGAACAGGAGGAAAACCAAGCCACAGCGTCATGCTATTTCCATTAGTTGGCTACTTATCTACACTCCTTATGTTCAAATGAAAATTTGGAAAAAGCAGCATGATGTTTTAAAAAACAATTATTAATATGGGTTGTGGAGAGGAATGAACTTCATGTGAGGTTTTTGTGTCACTAGAAGCCTGGCAGCTTTATAACTTTATAGTTGGCGCTAAAATTTTAGAGGAACTGGCCCTTTAAATAGCCAAGATGGAGAGATATCACTGTGTATTTGAGAGTAAACATCACTTTTATGAAGCCAGAAGTGCCCAATTTTAGGTAATACTTTATGATAAGCAAACATGACTGCTATATGCTATATAAATAACTATAATGACACCATAATAACAACTATATATACTAACTTTGGATTAAAGAGTGAAAATATGGGGGGAAAAGTTGAATCTGACAAGAAATATATTTTTAACTTTGGTAAAGGGATTAAATCTTTAAATATCCTGTCATTACAGCAGTGGTGAAATTGGGGCTTACTCTAAAGATGCATGCTGTGGACCAAAGTATTAATGTGTTACACAGCAGATCTACACATCTAAGGTGCTCACATAGACTGTATATAAATGATGGATATAGCCAGTGGCATCACCAATAGGTTAAGGAAATGCCAGTTTTTGCATTTGGGTCCTAGTTACGCACTTTGTGAGTGTTCTCACTGTTATACAGGAACTCTGTGTGCTCACTGGCTAATATCTTGTGATGAAACATTAATCAATGAGCATACCGTCTTTTCCTCTTTTTTTGTCACAAACAACTACAAGTTACAAGATTCATTTCATGCTATAGTTAGTGTAAGCTGCAGCTTGTGATTGATAGAATCGTTAGTAAAGTATGGAAACATGTCTCTGTCACTGAAAAAACATTTTTCGCCATTCATAAGTCCATAAGAGATTTGGGTCATCTCAAAACGTATTAATTTTTTTATTAACTTAACTTGAAATTTCAATGTATTTTCTCAATTTTGAGTTATTTTCGCTTATATTTTTCTTATATTTTGAGATCAATGTTGACTTATACAGGGTATTTTTTTTCTGTGTCAGAAACAATTTTCTATAGGAAAATTTTGTAACCAGAAGAGTCGCCCTCTGCTGGCCATCAGAAAGAATTTGATTTGCTAATTTTTTTTTCTCATAAAAAGAAGAGGAGGATCAGCCTTCTCTGCTTCTTGGTCTGTGGAACAAACGTGACCATACTGACAGGAGCATTAAGCCCATTAGCATAGCTATAGAACTGCAGTAGAATAAAAATATATTTGAGAAGCAGCTGAACAACAGCTGCTATAGTTTATTATAGTTGTGTTTAGGCTGCTGTCATATGAATTTAGGAGATTTAAGCAGAACAATTTCAGTGTCAGTGGAGGGGACTTTCTGCAGCTAACTATGTGACAAGCACGTCTCATGAAGCCCGCTCAGTCATGCTGAGCTTTCCTTTTGACTGGATTTCCATTTTTACTATAATAATATGTAGTATGTCAACTACTGTGCCTTCTTTGAAAATATAATTGTAATAAAAATTGTTTAATTTGAGTGTCTTTTTCATGATGCTTTCATTCACTTGTTTATTCTTGTGAGTTTTATTTTGCAGTCTTCTTAAGGTGTCTGTATAATAACTGTGTTGTGTAAATTTGTTTTTAATGTCTGTGAAGCGAACCAAAGTAAAAGTAGCTTTATAAAATGCTACAGAAATGTAGCTTGTTTTTATGCTGATCTTTATAGATGTGATTGGAAGGCATGTGTAACATCTGGTTTTTTTCCTTCCCTAATGCTGAATACTTCCCGCATGAAGGCTTTCAAAGGGACATCTGAGCTGTGACCTCAGCCATTTGTCATAATTACACCTGACACTGGAAACTTCTCCTGTCACCCTGAAAATGGCTTCTATCGAGCACTTTGTACAGCAGTCACCTGCGAGCAATCACTCATCCACCTTCTCCTGTTCCTTCAAAATCACACTTCTGCACACACTCGCAGCCATACAGTACCTAAGTCGTGGCCCACAGAGGGGCCATTCTATTGCCAGATGCTGGCGTGCAAAGCTTCAGCTTAGGACTATTTTCATAATGACAAGAGAGATTTGTAGAAACGGGGAGAGTTGTTTGGGAGAGTAGACATGATGTAAAATAACTTAACTGCTTCATAAAATGCATTGGGGAAGGTGGGAGGCAAGCGAGGAGCGTGCAAGAGGAAGGAGAAGCTCCCATGAGAGGGACATGCGAGCTGAGGACCACATTCAGACTACAAAAACCAAGCTTGCAGTTCACGCCAAAATCAACATCAGTAAACTGACCAGATGCTGTTTTTGTTGCTGCCAAGTTAAACGTTTTTATTGCTTGACCTTTTTGGTAGATGGGTAAACATGTATGACCATTTTTCACCCTCTACTTTAACTCCCTATTACTCATTTACAGGAGGTATAAAAATAATTAATAAATGGTTTTTAATAAGACATTCTAATTAAGCTGAAAACATCAGTGGGTTTTTTTTTTTTACTGTATTAACTGCTATACTAGTGCATATTGCCAGTCTATTAATAGTTAGTGAAGTAAATGTTGAAGTTTTGGCAATATCATAAAAACTCACACAACAGTCTTCAACCATATAGGGCGCTAAATACATTAAGGCCCGCCACGCTACAACAAAGTGTGTCAAATAGAGTTGTCTTCTCCTGTGATGAACATTTATTCTGACAGCTCACCTGTGGCCTGATGCCAGCAGTACAGTACAAGCTTCCTCCCCACGTCTCCATGGCTGTGAGAGGAGGAATAACCAAGCAGCATAGCTCACAGGTGGCTCTCCGCAGAGTTCAGCGGGTCGCCCACAGTTTAACATTGTACCTTGGAAATATCAGCTGTCAGTCTGCACATCAAAGCAGCGCCATAAATAAACACTGACTGTGCCCCTCTGCTTTCCCCTTCCCCAACTTGAGAGGGTGAAGGGGGTTCTGGTGGTGCAGGAGTGGTTGGAGGCTAAACCACAAAATTGACCCATGCCGGAAATCACACTGTTTTCCTTTACTCTCAAATGGGGGCTTTTCTGATCATAGTAAATGGTTGAACAAACAAGGGCAATGAATGTCCAGCATATTTCATAATCACATGTCATACTGCAGCACACCTGCACAAACAGCAGCCGCACTGTAGCCTCCTGCAGAGCAGCTTCCATGCCAGTGGTTCATATACACAACGTACAGTAATAGCCGTATTTGGGCTTAAGGCATGCTTGTATATAGTTTCAATACTGAGTGAAAACAGAGCAGAGCTGCAGTGCTCACGCATACATATGAAGTGAAGCATATCAGCAATACAGTCTATGTTACAAACCTATGGTTCCTTTAATGGCCACATGAGGCTTGCTCTAAAACTGAGTAAATCCCAATCAGTGCCATGTTAAAATGGCCAACTTTAGAGCAGAAATAAATATGTTTACAAACCGGAATAAAAGCACCTTTGGTCTCTATAGGTAACTGCGCTCTTCATGTACAACTGGTGCTTTTTTTTTTTAAATCATAGACTGTATATAAAAGATTGACACAGTCATTAGATTTTCAAAGGCAGTAAACGACAAGCTTGGTTAGCGAGGTAAATATCTGCTAATAAATGCTAAAAAAAACAAACAATTTCATTCACAAAACTTGGAGCAAAGACGTCTTGGATGGGTTTTAGTGCAGTTAATGACAGCAGGTTATATTATTTGCAAAACATTTCATTAAAAGTGCTACCAAAAAGCACCAACAAGGTCGAGGGATCCAATTCAGTGACTTAAACTAGTTGAGCTGAACCACTAACTTTAGGCCTTCGTGAGGTTTAAAAGGGTGAGTTACTCTTTTAAAAGGAGTGAAGATAGTTACAGAGACTAAAATTATTCTTTTATTTTTACCAGACAGCAAAATGCCAGAATTTAGGTTCTAATGTCAGATAAAAATCAGCTACCATATTTAGTATCACAAAGGGCACTAGTTGGCAGGTTCTTCTTATCCAAATATGGTCACATGCTCAAAAAATAAAAAGCTTTGCCATTGTCATATGAAACACCAAACCACAAACCAGTGGATGATGTCACGGTGGCTACATCTATTCTTTACATACAGCCTGCGACCTTTACTCATGCTCTTCCTGCTGGTCACATGAAAAATCTGAGGGAGATTTTTTTTTCTTTTTCTGTGATGATTCTTTTTATCGGGCTTCAAAAGCCAAAAAAGTCTGGGAAACTATTATTTTTATATTTCCATGTAAAATCTGAATTTAAAACAACACAAACTTTAACAGGTTCATTTATCTCTTTTTTTATTTTTTTACAAGCCTAGTGTGAGTTCTATGTTTATATTACTGAATACACTAAACCTTAAGTCTTTAACCAAAAACACAGCTTAACCTTTCAAAAGTAGCTCAAAGAAAAAAGGTTTGACATTTCTCAGACATTTCCACTACATTGTAATGTAGTGGAAATGTAAAGTAGCATAAAAAAAACATAAAAGTGAAATTTTGCAAAGTTTAAGTGTCTTGACATGAAACTTAAAAACAGTACTTTATTAAATGCAGGTAGCTGCCCTCATGCTGTGCCTATAATGCACCCACAGCTGCAGTAACAAAATTATTTGTACAGTATATCAAAAGCTAGTTAGTTGTTTCTACACCTGGGTGACAAAAATAAAATCGGGTCATGGGTGCCGAGTGGTACAGCGGCAATGATCCAAAATAGCAGAGACCCAAACACACATACATACACACCGACACACTCGGTTATAGCCACAGTCACTCAGCCTAATAGTATCCTGGAGTTCCTCAAGAGGCCTGTGTCAGACTTTGCCAAAACCACTGCCAGCGGCTTGGAAGCGCCACATGGAAAATGCAAACGCTTGCCTCTACAGGCGAGTCATTCCACAGTTGGAAAACATGACAGGAGGAGTATGACCCAAGAGGCTTATGCAACAAAAAGCATCTGCAGCACCTCTCTGGGGGATAAGTAATACTGTTAGATTCTTATCTTAGATTGTTTGAATAAGAAAATAATGTTCACAACCACATACGAGTATCTGCACCCCAGCTGTAATTAGTGTAAACAGACAGGTGAGGAGATAGTGTTGCCGTTAAATACAGTTAAGTTGTAATTTCGAGGTGGCAGTTTGCTTCTACCTGTAGGTGTACGCGTTCACGGTGCTACTGTTGGTCTTTCATAACATAAAGGGAGAAATGTGAGTGGGATGTTTGTGCAAGTACACAGTAACCTGTTCCACCACATCCCAAAGCTGCTCTACTGAACTGAGATCTCGTGGCTGTGGATGCCATTTTAGTTCAGTGAACTCATCGTCATACTAAAGAAACCAGTTTGAGATGATCTGAGTTTTGTAATGTGGCGTCTTGTCCTGCTGGAAGCAGGTATCAGAAGATGGGTTCACTGTGGTCAGAAAGGGAAGAAACAATACTCAGGCTGGCCGGGAGACATTTTTACAATCTTCAATTGTCCAATTTTGGTGATCCCGTCTAAACTGCAGCCTTTGCTGACAGGAGTAGCATCCACTGTGGTCTTCTGCTGCTGCAACCCACCTTCTTTAAGGTTTGGTTTGCTGTGCATTCAGACATGGTTTACCGCATATCTTAGTTGTAAAGAGTGGTTATTTGAGTTAAACTCGCCTTTCTATCACTTTGCAGTTATCCCAGCAGATCAGCAGTTTCTGAAAGACTCAACCCAGCCTGTGTGATAACATCATCCAGGCCACATTCAAATTTGCTGGAGTTTGCTCAAATTTACTTCTTCCCCATTCCCCACGGTAAAGGATTCACAATAAATACATCATTCATCAGGGATAAAAGAACTGGTTAAACAGAATTTGGTTATAACATTGTTTTTTTAATCCTTTGTAACTGTTAAAACTCATCTGAGCTGTGGGGAAACAGTCAAGGAGAACAGCAGACTAATAGGATACATCAGCTACATAAGCTAACTTAAAAAACAAATCTAATATGACAGAATTCCTGGAAGGGATGGCAATTTTTATATGACTGCCAAATTCTGTGGCAGTTCATCCAGTACATCAAGAAATATTTCACTTTATAAGCTGCATGTTACACCGACACAAAGCATGTACTTGACTCATAAGCAAAATTGACACAAAAAGGCTTTTTAGTCACCACATTTTTGTAGTTATTTATTGAGATGAAACATATCACTGCTAACTGGCATAGCAAGAGCGAGCCATCTCTATTCCATCTTAGGTGGCCAAATGAGTGTCTAAGGTCATGTTTGGTAGGTGGAAAACTGTGGTGTAGTTCAAAAGGAGCAAACATAACAGAGCCAGACTCTCCAGTTGGATGCCATCAAAACCAAACTATGATGGTAGAACATGCTAAGTGCAAAGATTCCCACTTCAAAGTAGAGAGCAAGGAAGAACCCGGGCTCCGGCACAATGTGGCGTCTGTTTGAAACTTAGCGGACCATATTAAGACACAACGCAGACTGGGGCCCTTGGGCCTGCTGGACTGAGGGAAACTGGCATCCGCTGTGTTGGACAACTAAGACACTCTGATCGGTGCCCAAAAAGCTGAATTTGAAAAGGCCAAATGGAAACAAAGCTAGACTTGAGATTAAGCAGGGATGACACATGTAAGCATATACACCAAAGCTTCTGAAGTAGAGGAGGGATATATGTTGAATGTGCATCCAAACACAACTCGTGTTTTTCCTGCAGCCACATCCTCGGCCCACATAAGAAGCAACAGCATTCATTTTAATAACTGCTCCCATTTTCTTTCTTGCCAGCAGCTATTACCATAATTCATGCTCCGCTTCATACCTGGAGAGCAGAGCTGCTGTTAATCACCCCGGACATCGAGAAACTACACAAACAGAGAGCAGGAAAATTAAGGAGGGGTGGCTTTAATATCTTTTGCAGTATATAATTGAAACAATGCAACAATGTTTAGCCGCACTATAGAAGCTCCTGCAGTCATGTTTAGGAGTTTAAACAGAAAATTTGACTTCCTTACAAAAGTCCCTATTCTGCAGAAAAACAAACATTAAAAATCAAGGAACAACCAACATTGAGGTTAAGTTCAGTTGTCAAATAAATGCTCTTTTTAAACAAAAGGAGTGAGTCCTTGTCAAACATGCACAGTCAGGGATTAATACTAGATGATTAATTGAAGACATATGACAAAAATTTGACATTATTTTTCTCTGGTGCTTGCTTTGTTGTGGGATTATGATTAATGATATCTCTTTTCTGAAGGCATTTGAGAAGTTTACAAGGAAAAGAACTCACATCTCTTTTGTAAAGGATTATAAGCTCAAAGGACTGGGAAACCAATGCTTTAAACATTAACGATGCATTGTGTCTTAAGATTATTGGTCTTTCAAAATGAAAAGGAACCATAGTTAATAATAAATGTGATTTTTGACCTCCATAACATAGTAGTGGAAGTATTAGAAACTAACTAAAAGTAAAGGAAAAGAAAAGAAAATCCTTCACCGCTTGTTGCAAACATGTGCTTACTGTCTGATATACTAAAATGCAGGATGTTATAAATTGCTTATTTATAGTGCAAACAATGTGAGTTTGAATATGGAAAACAGTTTGAGCAAAAATAAGCAGGGCGTTGGAACATTTCTTCATCTTGGCAGCTTCTCCTTTGACCCCAGGCCTAGATCCGTTGTGCTTGAATGTTGCCTGGTTATGAAAGCACTTTTCACCCATGCTTACACTGACACAGTACATTGCTTAAATCGGATTGCCTGCAAGTTCACAAGAAGGCTTTGTAGCCATGAGGTTGTTTATGTTGTTTGTATCCCTCCTACCACCTCTGAATCAGAGTTTCACATACTGTAATAATTCAATAATAGCTCACTTAAGTGTTTGGTAATAACACCTTATCTTCAGTGGTTAACGCTGCACTTTTAACTACATTACAGGGACTCATGATAGCTCCTCCACTTTCATTTCAAACAATTACCCCCTGATATAAATACATGTAAAGCAGCGTGGGAAAGCACTGTTCCATCTCGTTATGCAAAGCCTCGTAGTAGATAAGCTGTGACCGTTAACAAAACGGCAGGTTTCTAGAGCGCTACAGATGGAAGTTCAAACCGTCAGCATCAAGTATGCATAAACCCCTGTTGTGGTTTTACACAGAAGCTTTGCCAGGTACTAACTGGCAGGCTCAGAGACAAGCTGATTATCCTGACAATCCAAAATACAAATAGTTTTTATTCAGGATGTGTCATCACACAGCTTTGGGACACAGCTCTCAAAGTGTCTCATTTCACATGCCTTAAGATGGGATATAAACAGTGAGTGCATCTGTTTTAAAAGGGACCTCAGGGAGCACAGCACACCTGGGAAGGAGGAAAGGTTGCTTTCTAATAATCCAGAACATCTCCACTGTGATTAGAGCTACACTGGAGCACTTTTTAGACCAAAATATAAATATATATTTATATTTTTTTCTATTTATTACAAAGCTCCCCCAAAGAACTGTATATTACTGGCTGTGCCCTTTAGTTATAATGAAGAATCTGCAGCCTGGCATGTCATGCATTACTAAACCAGATTGCATAATAAATGTTAAATCTGGGTTTTTCCTGGATTAAAGTAGGCCTTTGGGGCTGTGCATGTGTGCACAATTGAGCTGCATATTATTGAAATAATAGCCTATATTTTAATTTTTCTGACATTTGAGAAATAGAAATGAAATGAAATTTGATCTTGTGATTGAAATCCATCATTCTGTTAAAGTTGAAAACATTCAAGATAGATGTCAATCTTCCCAGTAATGGACATCCAGGCAAATTCACCACAAGGTCAGCTGATGCAAAAAAACAAAAACCCGAAAGCTACATATCAGAACCTAAAGGCTTTAGTTAGCGTGTTACATGTTAAAATTCATAACAATAAAACTTGAAAAACACTGAAAAAGTATTGCTTGTCTGGAAGGTTTGCCAGGAGAAAGCGTCATCTCTCTAAAAGAATATGATAGCACAGTTTAGGTTTGCAAAATTGCATCTGAACAAACCACAGGACTTCTGGAACAATGTGCTTTGGACAGATGAGACCAAAGTGGAGATGTCTGGTCATAATGCACAGCACCACATGTGAAAAATAAGCACAGCATATCAGCACAAACACCCGATACCATGTGTCAAGCACAATGGTGGACGGGTAATTATTTGGGCTTGTTTTGCAGGCAGGACCTGGGCATCTTGCAGTGCATGAGTCGAACATGAACTCCTCTGTATACCAAAGTATTCTAAGGTCATGTGAGGCCATCTGCCTGACAGCTAAAGTCTGCCAAAAAAATTGTGTCATACCACAGGCCAATGATCCTAAGCAACCAACCAACAAATATCCAACAATCCAACAGAATGGCTGAAAAAGAAATGAATGATTGCATTGCAATGAACTAGTCAAAGTCCAGATCTCAACCTGATTGAAATGCTGTGACAGAAGGATGTGATAGACCGATAAAGCCAAACAGAACATCATTACTGCTGCTAAAGGTGGTTCTACAAGTCTACTTAATTTTTTTACACACAGCTTCTGCATTTTGGGTTAGTTTTTGTTAAATAAATAATGACATGGTGTAATACGGCATGTGCAATTATTGTGTATCAAATTTTTAGGCCTACTAAAGACTAGATTTTTTAAATTTCTTTATATGTATACCTTAGAATTGGCACAAAATATACCATGACTTTTTACCATGAATGTATGCATGGCAGTTTTTTAGCATACAAGATAAGCGAGCAGTTCTCTTTCTATAAATAAGAAAAACAGTAAATATCAAATGCTAACTTGAGGACTATGCGTTTTCAAGAATCTGGTCATAAATAACATAACTTTGACAACCTGGTGGCACTAGAGGCTTAACAAAGTCAATAGTATCCCTCTAGGTGTTGATAATACTAAATAAATAAATAATAAAATAAAATTGAATTGAACATTGAATTAAATTGATACATAAATGTAACTACAGCAGTGGCCCACTTTTTAGCTTATTAAATGGAAAAGACAAAACTTTATGTTCCCAGTTGCTCTTGGTCACTGGTGTGCACTTGTATCCTTAATATGTGGACCGAAGCATTGAAATTTCCATATTGCATTTGTAAGCTGCATATTTAACTCTGGTAGCCCTCCAAATTCCAGCATCTAGCCCAAGACTTCAGTCATCATGCCATGTGAATGCCACAGCAAAATCAAACATCCAAGTGAGCAGATTTATTTGGCCTCTCTATTGCAGCGTGAAGACACAGGAGTACAGTAAGGTCAAGGAAAAGAAAAGTAAGTGATGAACGTGCAGCTCTTCATCCTGTGCTGTTCCAACCCTGACTGCAGGAGGGCCTGACTGCCAAGCAGCCTACATGAGAGGAAAAAGTGACTAAAAAGGTCTGTGATTTCCAGCAGGATCTGAGCAAAAGACCTAAACTCTCTCCAAAGCTGTGAAGGCATGAATGTGCTTTAGCAAAAGCCTGACGCATTCGCTCATTCACACGTCAAACAAGTTTCCCTTCAATGGAGAGCTCTTTCTTCACTGGCTCTGATTCAGTGGAAATGCAAATGTTAAGGCCTTGCCTTGATTTGATGGAACGATTCATTTTGTCAGTCTGCCTTCCCAACCAAACCTCGGCCTCCGACCCCACCCCCAACACCCTTAATGACGCTCACATGAACCATAGCGCTGTCATTCAACCCAGTGCTTTCCAGTGCCAACCTGACATTCAGCTGCCATCAGTTCCTTCCTTATATATACACATAGTCAGTTTAGCAAATTCAGTATTGCAATAAAAAAAATTTAACTTTAGACTGCCAGCTATGATTTGAGAAATGTGTTAAAAGATAGGAAGAAGGTTCTGAAAGCAAACTTGCATACTTACATTACTGTATCTTAAAATTGGTGTTAATATTGATCATTTCATTTACTAATATTAAACTACCCCATAAAAACTCAGCTTAGTACCCTAATGTATTCTCTTAGGGGAGGACTGAGGTACCCTTTTGCAAAAGCTCACTGGGAGCGAGATCTTTTCCTCTTTCAGCTCCAAAAAGATGCTTGCCCAGAATCAGTGAGTGTATTTTAAAAGCTTGTTTAGCTATAAACACTGTAAGAATTTGGCATGGTACAAATAAACAAAAAAGCAACCAAGTAGAGTTTTCAACAAATCTTTGAGGAGGGCCTCAGTGGAGGGTGGAGAAATTTTAAGCCCATTTTCACGTTCGTACAAAATAGAACTAATAAACAGAACTAAGTCAGACTTCATAATTTGCGCCTATAAAGACTACTAGCCTACTTAAGCGTTCTGATTTCTCTCTGGCAATGTAGTTTCACTGAGGTCAAGCTGTTGAGGATATTCTACATTAATACCTGGACTGTAATCCACTTCTTGTTAAGCAAACTCTAGACCTGACACAGAGAACAATGAAGTCACACAAGAAAAGCCTGGTGAAACTTAAGCTTAACACAGTGCGGCGTGCACACACGAGCAACACAACACATTCACAAGACAGGTCTTAAATTCCCGCCTTAGGCAGCACACTCACAGGTTCTGAATTTCCTTATTTGGAGTACGAGACAGTGATTGAAGGAAGTGTGATGAAGCCACTTGCTGACAGTGCCAATTGAGGCAGGGCCACAGCAGCTTTGTGCCAATTAGTGCATTCAGGCGTGGGAAGAAGACAAACCCTCTTACAGGTAGGTAGGCATGGCTCTACTGAAGGGCCCCAGGGCCCTTCCAATTGGGACTCGAAACCAATTGATTTGACAAGGCATGTTAATGACCCAGATTCTCAGTAGCTAGTGCAAGGTGTGGTAGAAAGGAGGGAGGAGATGGAAAAAAAAAAATTCTCTACTTCTCTTCTACAAACACAAATCTGTCAGCGCACCATCATGTAACTAAACAAACTCCAGTTTTATTATGCTTACATAAGCTGCTGAAGTCAGAGCCTGTCATAAATAAATTACAGGTTAAAAAAAAAGATGAGTGAAACCTTCATATTTGATGGGCAACTTAACTGCTATAAAATCCTACGAGTGTGCATCATGAAAAGTTACATTTTAAACCCATCTTTGTCCTGTTGCTTGGAAAGCACAACCATAAAAACTGCCTACTCGACAACCTAATCTTTCAGCAGACTGATGAGTCAGGATCAACCTGTGTCCACAAGATGCCTGTCCATGGCTCATCTGTCTTTGTTGGTGAAAAAGAGCCATCGTGTGGTTGAAGAAGTGAGCTGCAGCTTGCTGTAAACAAATGAAAAGTACCTACTATAATATAAACACCTATAGGCCAGGGGTTTACACTTCATACAGGCAACAGTGAAGACAGCAATTCTGAGGATTGCTTGCATAATTAATCATGATCCTGATAACCATGACAGAGGTATGCGCTCAGAAACAGAGTGTATAATCTAGGTCACTGTAATGTACACTCTAAAAATGGGCTAAAAATACAGTATCGGTATTGATGGTGTTAATATTAAAAACAATAATGGTATAAGACAATAATGTTCACATAAGGTTCTGTGTGATGTGGTTCACTACTGTGATTTAGATGGAAATATGTCAACTAGTAGCCCTGAAAATAGGAACTAGGTGCAGTGATTCACTGAAAGCTGTGCAAACATAAATGTGTATAAAGTATATAAGGTAAAACCAAAAAAGTTTATGGATTTCTAATGATCTTGAAAGTCAATATTTGGTATGACTGTGACCATTATTCTTCCACACAGCCTGAGCTCTCTTAGGCATTGTCATTTCTTTTAGTAGTGTTCAGGACTAGTTCTCCAGGCGTCTTGTGGGACAATCAAAGTTGGCACTTTTCTAGATTCAACTAGAGAAATGTGAACAAATTATATATGTTTTTGCGACAGGCTGCTAGTACTAGTTGGTTGCTATGTTCTTACGTGTAGCCACGACACTGGTTTATTGTGCTGTTTTTATGCATAGATGAGTCATAGGTCAGTGTTAAGTGGCTTAACAAACAAAAGACATTCCTCTGAAAATGGTCAGGTACAACGACTGGACTAAAAATGAGTGAAAAGAAGCCAAAGAAAAACTTCAAAAAAAACCTTTGGAAAGCCTGGAGTACCACTGAGTTGATGTGTGTTTAAGGTCTCCTAACCACCATAGACGGTATGCCTGTGCTTTGCCATGAAAAGTAGTTTTAATTTGAATGTTTTTTTGTTTTTGTTTTTTACTTTTCATCACCTCACAACCTTAAAAAATAAAGAAAACCACGACGAATACCAGCCTCAGTTGTAGGTGTTTCTTTATTGCTAGTTTGCACGTAGTCAGTGTTTGGACATGTTAGCATGCTAAAGTTAGCATTCTGCTAATAGTCTTATTAAAAGCATCCCTTTGCTATGTCTCGCTACAGCAGGTATAGGCTACAGATAATACAATATTTTAAACAAAACCAAGAAGGCTCTCCACAGAATACTCACCCTTATTCTGCAGATTTTGAAGTATCCTGAAAAACTTTACTCATTCCTTGGATGAAAAATATTTTGCAAGATCAAAAACTATATAAAAATGAAGAAAACGACAGACAGAGGGGGAGGAATAGCTGATAGTTAGTGAATCAGGAAGCGCAGAGGATTAATAAGGAGGAGAGATGGCAGCTATGAAGAGGATGAAAAGTGGAAAGGTGGTTGGCTCAAATGACATGCCTGTGGAGATACAGAGATTTCTGGGAGAGAGAGCAGTGGGCTTTTTAACCAGACTGTTTAAAAACAATCTTAGAAAGTGAGATAATGTTTGAGAAATAGTGTACTGGTACAGATTTTTAAGAGTAAGATGATGTGCAGAGCTGTAATAACTACAGAGGGATAAAGTTGATGATACCATGAAGCTATGGGAAAAAGTTGTTGATGCTGAGGGTGTTGATGAAGAAGTATAGAGGTCAGAATAAATTACACTGTCTTTTTGTGGATCTAGAGAAAGGCTGTGATTGTGTCTGCTACAGTCTCAGATGTGACCCTGTAAAAATCTTCCTGAAGGAAAACACTAGAACAAGGAGTGACCTTGAAGTTCTCACTCAGAGCACCAGTTATTCAATCACAGGGAAAGCTGCTCATCCCTTGAGGATATGAGCATTTTTGTAAAGCACGTTTGATGGCCTGCTCTGTGATTTTGCATAAGCAGCAATTAGCTCGATGTTAAGAATTCAAACTTTCAAACAAAGACTTACACCTGCTGAATCTCAGACTGCAGATGTTTTCCAACGCTGAAGGAGGGTTTTAATGTGTGAGCTGTTCCCCCCAAAAAAATTTTATATAAGTTTGTTTTAAGTTCAAACTGTATGGATTTAAAAGAACTGATTTCATCG
Organism: Tylochromis polylepis; assembly: GCA_015107715.1. NCBI lineage: Eukaryota > Metazoa > Chordata > Actinopteri > Cichliformes > Cichlidae > Tylochromis > Tylochromis polylepis. The sequence goes on from VVHJ01052260.1 coordinate 19,235, forward strand.
TCCTACTTACTTTTAATTCTGGGTCTTGAGCCAAGCAGGAGAAAAGATTTAGTTGTGTTACTTTTCAAGAGTAGCTATGACCTGATCCAGAGGGAAATCTCTGCTATGAGCTACTGTACAGATATTCATTGTACCCAGAGGATGAATCCTGAAGAATCTGGGGTTGTCTTTGAGTTTTCTCCTGTGTTATCATTTAATTTTGAGTGAATTATGTGAGTAAATGTATACATTTTGTTAACAGAGATCATTTTTTTTAGAAAAAGAAAAAAGGTTCCATACAAACAAATATCATGATCCAATAAATATATTTAATCCCAGCAACTGATAAATCATACATGAACAAAAAAACAAAATTAGTGATATACAGTACAGTGATTTCACTAAAAACCTGTACATTTATTTTCTTTAAAGCAACTGTTCCAGTGCACGGGGGGGGCTAATAATCAGCAGGTTAAAATCTGAGTTTGACAAGATAATTTTTGCACATGCACACTGGAGGTAAAAATACCAGAGTATCAACTTTAACACACTTCACATGCATACACAGAGACGGTGTCTCTGTACAACACCCTATGCACACTCAGCACGCCTTCATTCACATATTGCAGAGAATACACTTGCATGTTCTTGTAATTTCTTCCATTAAAGCAGTAGTACTAATTAGCTGCATACCATATTGTAGTTCATTGGATTTTAAAGAGAAGAGGTTAAACATAGCTGGGGCAAAGATTATATTGCTTTTAAGCCTGTTGGGTCACATATGAAATAAACATGTTAAAGTCAGATAAAAATGCCATGGGGTTAAAACCACAACATGTTTTTTTTGTTTTTTGTTTTTAATTTTCACGAGTTTTTGTCTACAGCTGTTCACATTATATTTTCCATTGTAGCATAATAAAAGTTGTTTTCAGTGTGTCCACTGGGTGGCAGCACTTCATCCCAGCTTAGGGAAATAGTGAAGGGGAGCCACTGCATTTCATTGTCGCCACACAGATGAAGGTCACCGTTTTACAAAGTCCATCAGTTTCTAATAACTGCTCAAGTCTAAGTTGATTAAGCACAGTGTGTTTTTCTTTTAGAACATATACTTTTCAGTAATCATATTCCCATCATTTCACATGTGCTATCAGTCCTCCAGTACCTTGAAATCAAAGTAAAGTGTTTTACCTCTTTTTTAAACAGTTAGCACCACATAGAAAGAATGCCATCATTTCCTGCGTATGGAAGCAAGCGTATGCACTTCTTGATCCATCTACCTCTAGAACTACCATTATTCCGTGTGGGTTACCTGCTTTTAAGACATGACTGTTAAAAAGTGTCAGAGTTTTGAGCATTTTAAACTAGTTTTATCCTATCATACCACTGATGCACTCTGTCTCACATGGAAACATCCAGCGTAATACCAAAGAGGTCAAATTACACATCATGAATTTATAAAAGACATGAGCAACCAATTCCATTTTGGCTGAAATGTGAGTGTTTCTTCAGTAAATTATTAACAAATTCTGCTGTGCACTTCCTCTCCTACACTTAAGTCTGCAACAAAAACAAAGAAATGGAAACCTAAAGACCAATGATTCAATAAGTCTTTGTAAATATGTGGACAAAAAAAAAAAGTCAAGTTTTTTCTTGGAAATCAATACTTCACCTTCGGTGTCCATCCGTGAGATTCTCCATTCACAGACTTCACTTGTTCAGCAAACATATCCTATGTGTGCACTGTAACCAGACAGGAAGGAGTATTGTGTTCCAGTGAACGACAATTAATACATGAGGCATGTGTGGCCTTGACAACATTAAAGCAAACAAAATGCAGACAGCGAGCCGTGTGCATGATTTTGAACAGCTGCAAAAAAGCACATTACCGAGAAGCTTTTTGCTTTATGCTGATGGTCATGACTCGTAACCATGACAGCAGAAAGGCATCCCTGCATTTACTTAGTGCCATCATATAAGCTTGCGCGCGCGCGCACACACACACACACACAGTGGCGGAGAAGCTGCCATGCAAGGCCATGACCTGCTCAACGGGAGCAGTTTGGGTATCAACGTCTCACTCAAGGACACTTCATCATGCAGTCAGGAGACAACAGGCAATCAACCCTGATAGCTGGTGGACCAGCTCCACCTTCTGAGCTACTGTCATTAACACACAAGCAGCAGACTGATTATGGAGACACACAGTATGGCTGCTGAATGAGCTCTGTTAAAAAAAAAATGTCACATTATATTGGAAGACAATTTTTTTCATGCATTGTTTTAGTTTTTTGTTTTTTCAGGCATTGTGGGTATTCTCTAACTGCAGAGAAACATTCTTCATGACATAAGCTGACAGATGGCGCATTGCTTCCTGGGTGGACGGTATACTCTCAAAGGTGTCGAACACAAGTATTTTATTTTGAAAGTTCGGTCACTGCTAACCAGCTCACTCAGGCAAGCACTGTATTGTGTATGGATACCAGCAGGCTGTGTCCTGTCACACACAGGAGCTCCTTATTTTTAGCCGTGAACGACCTTTCAAAATAAAATTCTGGTATACAACACCTTTAAGGATCCTTTTGTAGCTACATTACTACAGTACTTTGAATAATACTAAAGGACAATATGTACATTTTAAAAAGGACATTTCACAACCAAGCTACTTTTTAATATGATTTCTAGACAGCAAGCATTCTGCTTTAATATAGACTGATGTGCCCCTGAAAAAACATGAATAATGTATTTGTTCTTGAATTAATTCCTTCACAGGACAATCATACATATTGTTTGCAACAGTAGTTCTTTTACCCAAAGTCTGTGGGACAGGAGAGAGTTGGTGATTCAAAGCCCTGATCTCCTTAAGGTCAAGCCCACATGGAAATGGGTGGTGCGTTATGAAATGCAGCAAACACAGCAGCATGGAGTTAACTGTACCCCTGTGTTAACAGTGTGTGATTTGGGCATTTAAAGCCCCAGTTAGGCGTTTGTTATCTGGCTGTTGTGGTACTCTTTACATCTCTGCATACCAGCCCAGTCTACATAGCTGTCTGTCTTCACTTCACACAGCTGAGGGGTAGGACTGCTTATGAAAAGGAGAGTTGGATTGGGCTGGTTTGAATTGTGTCCTATCAATTCCTTGATTCATTCTGCTTTAAGGTAGCCATTAGAATTATTTCCCATCCCTC